>PVHP010000216.1:12679-114512 GCA_004024765.1 Zapus hudsonius
GAGAGAGAGAGAGAGAGAGAGAGAGAGAGAGAGAGAGAGGGAGGGAAGGAGGGAAGGAGGGAGGACATGGATGCACCAGGGCCTCTTGCTTGTGCAGCAAATGAACACCAGATCCATTCATCACTTTGCGCAGCTGGCTTTATGTGGGTACTGGGGAACTGAACTGGAGATGGAGTCCTTTAACTGCTGAGTCATCTCCCCAGCCCAAATATGCTTTTTAAATTATGAAAGAGCGAAACGGTGGATGAAGTTAGTGATGATAAGGCTCCAAGGATAGAGATGTAGGTCAGCTAAGACAGAGAGAGAGGAATGAGGGCACCTTCTAGGGTCCAATCATTCAGATCTCCACACAGTACTGGAGCTTGTAGTCACAGCATAGAAATAGAAGATGGATAAAGAATTAGGGGAATTAATAGATGGACGCATCACAGAAGTGATAAAGAACACATTGGAACCCAAAGGCATGAGTGAGGCCAGACTTTTTGTCTCTGACATTAATGATATGTCCTGCAAAAGCCACGGTTGCTTAGTCAGTCAAATATACGTATCTGACCCGAGCCAGAAAAATCAAAGAAGGTTTTGGAGAAGGAATAGTTGTAAGCCTGGCTGTTGCCTCCTGAGAGGTGAGTCAGCAGATCATCAAAGTCATGTGTGAACTACAAAGTGTCTGTGTTTTCCCCAGTCTTCCAAATCTCTCGTGAAGCTCATCCTAACTGCAAGTAGACAAGGAAGAGATTTTTAGACAATGTAGTTTAGCTTAGACAAAATACTTGAATGCACACAGTCTGCCGTATTTCTTCCTGCGGCAGGGGTTGCTTACTAGGGTGTGGATGATGCAAAGGCACTGCTTCACTGGAAATGGCACCCCGGCAGAATTTTAGGCATACACTGAACCCACAGGCAGGGTGACTGGTCTCCAGCACACTGTACCACGTGCAGGCAGCTGTGCAGACAGCGTTCTGCAAGCAATTGACTGGAGTCTTTTGAGCCTCCCTCCACGCTTCTGGTGGGCGGCTAAGGAGGTCAACAAGTCTGGGAGAGCCGAACCTTAACTGATCATAAAACCACCCCATCCACATTACAGAAGAAGTAACTAATTGCTGGGGAAGAGGGTCCAACCAGCCTAGCTGTCTGCAGGTTGTGCAGTGTGCTTCAGAGACAGAGCTCACGTGAGTCATCACCTTTGTATCTATGTGCTTTTGGTAATGCAGGTAACCCAGGACACTCTTCACCAAGTAGGATCTAGGTATTATTGTGCTTCAGTCCATTATGTGTGTCCTACTTGGGGGTTTACCTTTCCCCTGGAAAAAGGTTCATGCAGCATAGTTGGTTCTGAGAAAATACCAAGATTTTCTCACCTGGTTCTCATTTCTCTTCCAATGGTAGTGTTGCATGTTGAGAATGAGGAGGGCATACCGGGAGGTGTGCAGAATTGGAAGAAGGAATGGTACTGGTAATGATTAGAATGTATTGGTGAACTAAAGAGAGCAGAAGCATTTAAAAAGCCGCAGCACACAATGAAACTATGATTGGTTCTATTCGACTTTCTTCATCCTTTGCACTCCATGGAGCTCCTGCCAGTGCAATAAGGCAAGAAAAATTGTATTTTCAGATTGCATGTTTATTTATAAGAAAATCTCAGGCATCAATAAAACAACAAATGGAACTAATAAATTATTTCAGAGAGATCATTTGATATCATGTCAACACACATAAATAAATTAAAATTTTAGGGTCTGGGGAGATGGCTCAGTGGTTAAAAGTGCTTGCTTCATGAACCTGCCGACATGAGTTTGGATCCCCAGGATCTATGTAAAAGCTGGACACAAACTTGCACACACATTTGAAACCCAATGTGCCCATGCAATGGGAGGTGGAATCCCAACGTGAGTCTTGTCTTCCCAATGTCATAACAAGAGAGAATCTAATCTCAAGCAAGGTGAAGGAAGAAGACCAACACCCTGAGGTTGTTCTCTGACATGTCCACATATACACAGTGGCATATGTGGACATGCCTGTATGTGCACACCCCTGTACACAAATACATAAATACACGCAATTTTTTTATTTTATTGGTTTATTTATTGTAAAGTTCTGGAAAGTGAAATCATAGCCATACACATTAAGCAATTGTTCTACCACTGAACTGTAACTCAAGCCCTCAATTATAGTTTTATATACTAACAAGAATTAGAATCTTAACTTACTGTTGCATCCAAAATGTAAAATAGCTCTGATTCCATGTAATGAAAAAAGGTGTGTAAGACATCACTGAAAACTATGAAACATTGCTGATGACTACAATGAAAAATCACCTAGGTAGGTTGAGAAATTATGTTATGTTTGTATGCTGAGGCACTTTACATTATTAGCAAAATGTCAGCAATTGATAATTGGATCTATGGATTCAATTTGCTTCTGATCACAATTCCAGTGGCCCTTATAATAAAGAGAAATTGGGACTGGGTAAATGGCTCAGTGGGTAAAGTATTTGTCATGCAACTATAAGAAGCTGAGTTCAGAACTCAGCACCCATGTAGAGTTCTGAACATTGCAGCAATCACCTGTAATCTCAGAACTGGTAATGCAGAGGCAAGAGGTTCCCTGGAGCTTTCCAGCCAGCTAGTTTAGCTAAATGCTGAAGCAGAAAATCAGTGGCTGCTGAGAGCTCAACACTAAAAGAGACTAATAACACTCTCCAAGGCTCAGGGAACATTGTGGGCTAGGGAGCACAGAGATTGTAAGAGTCACAGTGTATGAAGGAGTATCTTGAGAAATTGTCCCCCAGCCCCACAGCAGAGACAGACTGGTTCATGAACAACCCTGCCTGCAGTCAATACTCACACTGAGGAGGGCTCTCAATGGAATGAGGGCGGGGAGAAGGATAGGCAATACATTAAAAAAGAAAGCATTAGAATAAAAAAACACTGACTCAAAGAATGAAGTGGAGAGCAATTAAGAAAGACAGTGAACATTGACCCCTGACCTACACACACACACACACACACACACACACACACACACACACACACACACACACACATACACGTATACACATACGCATGAACATCCTCACAGGCTCATGTGCCTCCCTCCCCACATGCATACCATATGCAAGTAAGCACACAAAGAAACTAAAGAGTAAAACCACCTGGCAAAAAAACTGATTTTAAAATCTATATGGGAATGCAAAGGACATAGACTATCCCAAAAGTTACGATGACGTGAACAAATGTGGAAAATAACTTAATGTACCAGTTTGTTCTTTATCAAGACTGTGCCTTCTTAGGTGTATAGTGAAATATACTCAATAGACTCAAACTCACCTTGTCAATGATTCTAGACAAAGGTGCCAAAGCAGTTCATCTCAGGCAAAGATGGGCTTGATGTCTTCCTTACACCATACACAAGCACGAATTCAAGATGGATCATGGGCTTAAGCACAAAAAGATATATATACAGTTTTAAGAGAAGTTTTATTTAGGTAATTATCCACACAACTGTGTTTTAAAGATTTCGTAGATGAGACACAAGAAGGGAAAAGAACATTCTTCCTTATCAACAGTCTTCACTAAGAAAATGCACCAAGTAAGATGAACTCACAAACTAGAGATGAAGAGAAGGCTCTGTGGTTAATCAAGAATGAAGACCTGAGTTCACATTCCTGATATTCATATGAAATCCAGAGCTCATTAAGGTGAGCCAATCATCCTGGTGCTGGAAAGGTGGAGACAAGAGGATCTCTAGGGCTTACTGGATAGAGAGCATAGCTGAATTTGTGAGCCTCAGATTCAGTGAGAGAACTTGTCTCAAAAAAATAAATGAATGGATCTGGAAAAAAAATTATATTATGTGAAATAACCCAGGCCTATAAAGTCATATACTGCATGTTCTCTCTCATATGTGGATCCTAGCTTCAAATGTTTAGATTTATATGGGAGTTGGAGTAAAAGTCAGCAATAGAGGCCAGGGAACTAGAAAGTGGCTATGAGGGAGGAAAGAGAAAGGAGGGCTGTAATGGTTAGGTTTTGTTGTCAACTTGATTTTTTTAGTATTTCTTGGGTGGGTCTCTGAGGATGTTCATAGGAAGGCAGCCTCTCAGTAGGGGAAAGGATGTAAGGAAGCTCAAAGGAGCTAGAAGTAAATATCCTTTCCTGTGTGGGCAGTGCAGGAAGGACATTCCAGAGACTCAGGAAGCCATTAAGTCTGGGATAGAATTGCAAGACTCCACCCTAGGGCTATATCAAGGTGAAAGAATTCTCTCCTTGCTCTCCTGCCTGCTTGCTGTTCCCTGTGTATGCTGTTGGTGATGGGTTTCTCTCTGCTTGGACCTGTGAAAGAGGGCCAGCCTCTTTTGCTGTTATGGAACTTCCCCTCAATCTATAGTTTCAATATATACTTTCCTCCCCCAAATTGTGCCTGGTTTGAAGATTCATCCCAGTGGCCTGTGGCTGACTACAACAAGGGATTAAAGAGAGGGTATAGTAGATACTTAAGTAGAAGGTAGAACACTGGGAGGAAGCAGAAGTGGTCTTAGGGGAGGGGATGGAGGAGACAAGGGGAGAAGAGAGTTAATCAAAATTTAAGAATTACAAACAGGCTATATGGAAACCCACTTCTTCACTAGCTAATAATACATATATTAAAGAAGAGACAGTTTGGGTAGAAGTATCCTGTGAAGTTGGACAATGTTGTTCCCAGAACCCATAGATGGTTATTAGGAAAATTTCAGTGTAGGGATTGGATATATTCCAGTGAGTTGGTCAGGCAGGTTCCTGATGTCCCAAACACATTACAGGCTATTGCCAAGGCACTTGGTTGCTCATCAGAACTAGATGGTAAGAGAGTAATTCCAATTAAAATTGAGCTGTGTCCCCAATACAAACACAATATTTTCTGAATGAGCATATAAAATGTTATGTACATAGACAGCAGAAAACTGCAAAATAGCACTATGTTCTTGTAGTTTAGAGTAATAAAGATTGACAGCCTCAAATGTCGATAAGGATGTGGAACACCAGAGCTCCTCAGACAACTCTGTCAGAAAAGTAACTGGCAGCTTTTATGGAATAATCTTGCAATTCAGTCCCCAGATGGTTGAGCCCTTGGGAGGTGGAGCCTTGCTGGAGGCAGGGTGTCCCTGAGGTCAGGCCTTGAAGTTGGTTGCTTCAGCACACTGTGTGTTCCAGAGCTAGCTCACTCTTGTTGCTTCCTCTCTGCTGCTGTGACAAGACGTGACACCCTTGCTTCCTGACCTGCCATGCCTTCCCTGCCATGATGAGAGCAAGCTGAAATAAACCTATTCCTCCCATCAGCTGCTTCTATCTGGTGTTTTATTCCCACAAGGGGAAGGTAACTGCAGCAATGCTGACAGAAGCTTCTTTATAATTGCTTCAAATTGGAAACAACCAAAATAGTCATTAGCAGAAAAATGTACAAACAGTGGCATATTTATACAATGAAATCACCAGCAGCAATAAACAGAAACAGACTATATATGTAACAATGAAGATAAATCACTTAGATATTCTGCTGGATAAAAGAAGCCAGAAACAAGAGAACAAACCACATAATTCTATTAATTTAATGTTTTAAAACAGAAAAAAAAATCTTGTCTATGGTGAAAAGAGAAAAATGTCACCACTGGTGGGAATTGAGACATTGGACACAAAATGAATTTCTGCTGTGCTCTCAAGATATTGAGAAGGTTATGGGTTACACCAGTGAACGCATTTTCCAAAGTTCATGAATTGCACATTTAAGATTTATGCATTTCATATAATTTTTTTCCTGAATACATAGAAATAAAGTTTTGAACTTCAGTTAAGTAGTTTTTGCTTTTCAAAGTAGAATTAGTTAACAATTCTGAAACTACTCTTTGTGTACTCTAGGCTCGAGTCAAACAGCAAATATTTTGAAGATAATGAGATCAAGGTTTTTCATTGTTAGAGAAACAATTTATAAATATGAAAAAAGAAGAAAGTAGGGTATCTGCTCTGCATTGGTTGGAATTAGAGATGTTACTGCAAAATGATATTTTAAAAAATATAATTGTGTGTGTGTGTGTGTGTGTGTGTGTGTGTGTGTGTGTGTGTGTGTGTGTGTAGACATGTGTATCCTGGTCCTATCTGCTGAGAGTGTCCAGAAGTAATGATACCATAACAATGAATAGATACAGAAGTGATGAGTCTATAAAGACCTAATCTATCCATGGTGCTTGTGATTCCTTTGGTGCTGTAGATCACTGTTCTCTAGATGAACAGAGCTGATAGAATGAAAATGTATTAGAAGGGAATGTATTGGGCTAGCTTACATAATACGCCAGGCAGTACCAGTTATAATAAGCAATGTATGGCTGTAACCTGAAGAGTCTGAGAACTAGAACTGCTCATTCACAAGGCTGGGCACCTAGGCAGTCCCAACCTGGTGCTGAAGGCCTGGAGGATTCCTGGAGAGCCGCTGGTCTTCAGTCCATGAGCGAAGGTTGATGAGGGTAGATGCTCTCACCAGACACAGGTGATGGCAAGCAAAGAAGAGAATGACTTTTTTCCTGGAACTCTTCACTTAGGGGCTGCCACCAGAAGGGCTGCCCACTCCAGGGAAAGGGCTTCCCTGTTAGTTAATCCTTTCTGGAAATGCCCTCACCAAGAGTTGTGTCGCTCACTGCATTCCTGATCCAGTCAAGTTGACAACAGAAACACACCATCAAAGGTGCTACTAAGAAATACTCAAGAATAGTGTGAACCCATCAACAGAGCTTGGGACCTACACAAAGGAGTTCCCACTGGTTCCGTCTGGTTCCACTGAGCATGGGAATGATGATTGCAGATTATAACTCATCTAGTAAAATCAGAATTTGTGAGTCCACATTGATAAAATGTCAGATGAGTAAAGAAGTCAATGAAGAAACATTCTTCCTCAAACCAGAATGTCAGCTAATGAAGAGGACCGATTGATGGAGACAGAAAAGCGTTGAAGTACGTTTTTGGATTTGCTATCAAATTTTAATGAAGGAACTGGTGGGCACAGTTTCGTAAAGTCTGTGTACACATTATTTATTTATGGCAACAGGAAAGTCGTCCCTTTATGAAACCTGGCAGTCACAGCACGAACCACATGATTTTGAAGAACAATCAACAAACAACCGACTCTTCCAAAATACCAAGGTCAAGAGAGATGAGAAAAGATGGAGGGACATTCTAGAGATTAAGGCACACTAAGAAGCCATTGCAGCTAAATGTAATGTATGATGGATTGGAAAGTGGGCTGGGAGAGAGAGAGAGAGAAAGAGAGAGAGAGAGAGAAGGAAAGAGAAAGGTTGTAAAAGAGGTTGCTGGGGGAATCAGTGACATATGGGTATAGACTGGATTTCAGGAGGACACTGTATCAATGTTAAAAATTTCTTGAATTTGATAATTATGCTATGGTTAAAGAAGAGATCATTTTTATTACAAGAAACACATACTAAATAGATGAACAAGGTATTTTTATTTCAAGACATGCATACAAGATACACGAACAAGGTGTATGATATCTACAACTCCACAAATGTATCAAGAAAATAACACCTAATAAATAAAAATTTAAAAAATAATACATTTGTATTATGATAAAGCAAATGAGGCAAAATTGTAGTAATTGGATAAAATATATTGAGATTTTCTTACATTTGTCGTATAGATTTATAAGCCTGGAATTGTACAAAAGTTGTTGAAGAAGAAGGGGAGGGGGAAAGAGAAAAGAAAGAAGAGAGATCCTGGACATGACATGCTTTTTAAAATTATTTTTATCACTCTCCAATGGAGATTCTGTTTGTATTTTTCAGAAGGCATTGAGAAAACCGGGGACAACCCAATTCCACCAACAAGACATTGGATGATGGCTGACATCCTGACAGGAGACAAATCACACCTAGCCTTCACACAGGGTCCAAATGAAACCTATGAGAAAGTGATGAGACAAACAGGAGACCAATCACCACAGCAAGTCAGATAACACATGAAAGGTCATCAATGGAGACAGACACCAACCATACCCAACACAACCCAGGGCAAAGATCCAGAGATACTTAAGATCTCAACAACAAAGCAGACTCAAAACTCACCCACCATGACTCAGGGAACTGAGGGAAAGAGGGGGCAGATAGAATGTAAGAGCCATGGTGGAGGAGAATATCCAGAGACATTGCCCCCTCAGCAACAGCACACAAGGGGGAAGGAAAGAAAGAATGAAAAACTGGCTTCCTCTGGAGCAGTTCATACCCCCTATCCTACGGACAGAACCAGCATGAGAACCAAGGAAGTACCCCAGTGAGTAGAGGACAGAGAGGAGGGAAACAGGGACACATCACAAGATTTGTTCATACAATGTATAAACTTATTCATAATATTTAAAGTAAATTTAAATTTATTAATAATATTTAAAATAAATTTAAAATAAAGATATTTAAAAACCAAAATAAATAAAACTATTTTGATTAATTGTGAAGTTTACTGTATGAACATGTGGCACATGAGTCCTATTTCCCTCAGGTTTCCTCTCCCTCGCCCCCATTCCACTGAGGGCCATCCTCAGGGGGCTCTCCATATACTCTGTAGGGTCATGAATGCACCAGTTAGCAGGACACGGTTTTTGAAGAGTAAGACCTCAAGCCAGGCTCCCAAGCGTTGTAAGGTCTTGGCTAAACAAGCTGGATCCATCCCTGGGTTGGCAGGTGCCACCAGGCAAAAAGTGATGATTACAGGTCTGCAAATCAAAGAGCTGGTTTAGACCATAAAATTGGAAGTTAAAAAGTGCATGACAAGCTGGAGGAAATTTCATTCCTTTGCATATATTATTCTGAAGGTTACTTTATAATTACAAGCATAACTAATGTGAAGTTACATACTTTGTTACTAAAGATCTTGTAGGGTAAGGATAACACATCAGGAGCTGGAGCAGGCATTGCCCCCCCCCTCTCTCTCTCTCTCTCTCTGTGTGTGTGTGTGTGTGTGTGTGTGTGTGTGTGTGTGTGTGTGTGTGTATGGTACAGACACACTAAACTTAACCTGGCTCATCCCAGTAACCCTCCCAGGCTGAGGCCAACAGCTGAATTTTGCAGAGGGTAGAAGTTGAGACATTGAAATTTTGTTTTGCCCAAGATCACAGCCATAGAAAGGAAGAATGGCAGAAAGGAGAACTTGGTAGCTCAAGACACCCATCTAAAATTCAGCTCCATGAAGGGTGGGATCCTGGCCTATTGGTTCAGATGTCTTTACTAGAAACTGGAATAAACCTCCTACAAAGAAATGTTCGAGATGAAACTGCTGGGCATGAGTGTTCAAGAAGTAGCTTCTTAAAAGCTGGCTGTGCTTGTGCTTATCTGTAATCCCAGGACCCTGGAGTGGAGACAGGAACATCAGAAGTTCATCCTTGGTTACATAGTGAGTTCAAGGCCAGCCTATGGAGACTTGGTCTCCAAAAAGAAACACAGAAAGAAACCTCATGATGTCATTATGAAGTATGCATGACAGAGCCCACGTTGTGAACTGGAGATCTACAGCAAGCATGACTTTCTACGTGTTCTGTAGTTACTAAGACTGACTTCTGTTTCCATGGAAAACTCCCCAGATGCATGCATTTCATCAATTGGGATGTACTTTCTCTTAAGAGAAAGGATGAACAAAGTCTAGCATTTTCATTCACAAAACAACCAACCACTACATATAAAAGCCAAGAAAGGTTTAAGAAGAACATGTTGGTCCATGGAGGGAGACAAAAGCATGATACAGTTTCGTTCTATTGATGTGAAGTTCAAGGAGAGACACAATGACTCTCCTCTCTGGTGATGGGAGACAGACTAGTGATCTGTACTGACTGGAAGGAACAATGGGCCGTTTTTATGGTGGGATAAAAACATTTTTATCTTAATCTCCAGTGTTAGTTTCTCTTTACCAAGGCTCAGGGGAGGGGGTGACCATGTGAGACAGGGATATGCCAATTTGTTCTGTTATAATGCTGCGACTATGATATCTGTATCTATATATCTATATCTACATATGTCTTATAACATCATGTCTGCTTTAAATATATACAATAAAATTTATAAACAGTGATTTATGAGTTCTATAGGTAAATCAATAAGTTGGGGACAGAGAGAAGGGAAATGGGGGTACCATCACAAGATTTGCTCATACAATGTATCTAATTATTGAAAATAAAGATACTTAAAAAATTATGCCTTTTTTTTTTTTTGCTATGCTGAGGACAGAACCCAGGGCCTTGTGCTTGCTGGGCAAGCTCTCATCCACTGAGCTAAACCCCAACCCCAAATGCCTTCTTAAATTAATCCAGCCACTTTGGAAATAAGTATAAAGTTTCCTCAAATAAAAACTAAACTAAAAATAGAAATAATGTATGACCCAGCTATACCAATCCTGGGTATATATGCAAAGAATTCTAAGTCAACAAACCACAGAGATACCCGTACGTCCAGGTATATGCTGCACAAGTCACAGTAGCCAAGATATGGAATCAGCCTAGGTGTCTGTCAACAGATGAATGGATAACAAAAATGGGGCATGAATACATAATGGAATTTGATTCAGCCATGAGGAACAATAAAATTGTTATTTTCAGAAGAATGGATGTGTGTGGAAATCATCCTATTAACCAAAATAAACCATACTCAGAAAGACAAATACAACATGTTTTTCCTCAGTTTTGGTTCCTAGTTTTTATACATGAAATCATATATATATATATATATATATGAGATGAAAGTAGAAGGTGAGACTCTCTCTGGGGGAAAGAAGGAAACTGGGGAAGCCCGGGAGGGAAAGAGAGGAGAAAGTATGGGGTAAATACGATCAAAGTACATGAGATCTTTGAAGAAAAGGGTCTTTATGCTACCTACCCATCACTGCTCACAATGAGTCTACTCCAATAAATATTTTAAAAATAAGTAAAAAATATCCCTTCTCTGAAAACATTCTCTGTGGAGGAGGGCGAATTCTGGGTGAGACAGGTGAGGGAAAAAATAGCAGGGTTTTCAAAGGGGATGGTTAAGACAGATCTCCACAGAACAGCAGGATACTCAAAGGAGACTGGTTCCTGGTAGAGGACTGGTGGGAGATACTGTCCAATACCCAGTTTGTCACTGGCTAAACTGTTACTCAGCCCCAGACCTTGGCTACAAGAGTCCTTGCTTTTTACCTCTTTAAGTAGATGGAGGGAGAGATGGCCTGATTCCAGGAGCCCTGCCTGAAGCCTGTCCAAGGTCACAGATGCATTTATAATCGATGGACTATTTCTAAGGAGCAATGGAGCCCACCCTGAGCAGAAGAGGCCTGTGTAGTCAATTGTGACAAATGCATGCGTCCAATGACACCTCACTCTCATGGTCCCATTCTCCTTGGCTCCTTTGTCACAGGGTCATCCCAGGCTGCTGTGGGCAGAGATCTACTGTTTTGCTTCTTTCACTGTTTAGCATCACTATTGATGCCTTAAGGAGCATTTTTTTCCTAAGGTATTTCAAACTCCACGAACAATGTAAGGACCAGAAGAGGGAGTGGAAGAAGGGGATGCAGAAGAGGAATTGGATATAGTGAGGGGAAGGAGGAGGAAAGGAAGGGGAGAGAAAAGAAAACAGGAGAGGAGAAAAAAGGGAAGGGAGGAGAGGAAGGGAGAGGAGAGGGGAGAGGGGAGGAGAGAGAAGAGGAGGGCAGGGGAGGGAAGGGGGAAGAAAGGAAGGAAAATGAGAGGACAGGAGTGGGAAGAGAGTACAGATTTAAAGAAAAGCTTTTTATTTTACTTCAGTCCTTACACACTTTCCATTTCTGCCTCTGGCGTCCAGTAAAGAAGTTGTTGGGAGGCAGGAGAGAGAAAGAAACAGCGAAGGGAATTCCAGAAGGCAATCCCGAGGAAGGAAGGGCAGGACCATGTGTGGTGGAGGAAGGATGTTGGAGCCAATGAAAACCATGAAGCACTTACCTTTCATGACATGAGTTATGACTTTTTAGTAGACGCAGAAGCTCAATGGAATACCAGGCTCCTTTGCCAAAGACTATGGGAACCTCCTAAAACATTCATGACTGAAAAGGCAGGTCCAGTCTAGCCATAAAGTATTAAAAGATGCTGTGGACAGCTCAACCATTACTTCTACTTCTAACTCTCATCTTCCTTCGAATACCTAACACAGCCCCATTGAGATGGATGATGTTGTGCCCAGAAGCCATAGACTGATATTAGAAAAACTTCAGTGCCAGGGGTGGGATACCTTCCAACAAGTATTTGGCCAGAGAGGCCTCCCAAATTACAGACTGTTGTCAAGGCTCTTGGTTGCCCACCAGAACTAGATGATAAAACCCTATTGCTTAAGACTCCATATGCTTGGGTTGCAGGTCACTGAGAAATCAAGCTGGAGCTGAACTGGAAGCCTCCTCCCTGGTGACTAGCTGTCGGGATGCTGGAAGGGGGGGGGACGTCATCAACAGTGTTAAGCTGCAGTGGACCCTGCAAATGTTTCATCTGGCCAGCCAGGCCAAATGTACCAACTGGTGCAATGGTCGCATGTCTGTTTTGGGGAAACCAACTACTCTCTCATTGTATCTGAGTCCTGTTCCATGGGAGGGAATTCCTGCCTAGTACTGAAATCCGACTCAAAAGCCTATGGTTGGAGAAGTCATAAGCCCTAGGAGAGAAACTACTTGTCTGACTAAAAGGATATATTGTGATCACCAAGCTGCTCTCTAAACACTTGTGTTTATGCCCATATATTAATGTTACTATCATTTATGATTAGAGAAGCTTCTCTTTTCATATGGTGGTGATCACTGGGGTGACTCAAAATTCACCAAAGAGCTGAGAAAAAGTGACAGTTCTGCACTAAGTGAGACATCGCTGTCACACCCTCTAAGGCTCAGGGACCATTACAGAAGAGGTGGTGGAAAGACTGTAAGAGCCAAAGGAAGGAGAACAGTGTTTACAATACTGTCTTTCAGACACAGAGTGGCCTTGATATCCATGACCTCACAGTGCCTGACACTACCTCCACAAGACCTTCATAATAAGAGGAAACAATGATGACATCACAATAGAAGAGAGACTAGTTGGAAAGAAGAAGGAATCCAATGAAAGGAGGATTTGGGAGGAAAAAGTGGGGGATGGAGGAGAGGATTATGATCGTAGCATATTGTCTTTATGCATGGAAATTTTCAATTAAAAGTTTTAAAAAGAATACATAACATATACAGTATATTGAGTGCTGGTTGTATACAATTACTTATAGTATTAATTTATTAAGAGTCAACTTCAGGGCTGGAGAGATGGCTCAGAGGTTAAGGCACTTGCCTCCAGTGCCTAAGGCCCCGGGTTCAATTCCCCTGGACCCAAATAAGCCAGACCCACAAGATGGTGGCCCTGGTGTGCTCGCTCTCTCTCTCTCTCTCTCTCTCTCTCTCTCTCTCTCTCTCTGTATCTGTGCTTAAAAATGAATAAATAAAATATTAAAAAAAGATTCAACTTCAAAGTTAAAATAGCATCTCATTGCATACTAAGGTAATCTTAATATTAGTTCCATGGTAATACCTTTCTTTTACTTAGCACAATCTATATGCCAAACACTGATTAAGTCACTGTAAATGCATTAATCCCTCCAATGACATTACCAATTTTTCAGATAAAGTAACAGATGATAGAGAAATGCTACAATTTGCATGGTCACATTCATTGTAGCAGTGACCTTCTCATTGCTGAGACAAAATGCCCAACCAAGAGCAACATATGGAAGGAAAGGGTTTATTTCAGCTTAAAGTATCAAGCGACAGTTGTATCATGTCAGGGAAAGCTTGTCATAACAGAGGCTGGGCATCATATCAGCTGTGAGGAAGCATCTAGAGTGAGCTAGCTACTGAGCACCCAGTCGGCTGGACTAATCAACCTTAAGCCCTTCCCCAATGACACACCTCCTCCTGCAAGGCTCCACCTCCCCAAGACTCCACCAGCTGGGGACTGAGTATGAGGTTCAATGACAAGCACAGGAGGCTGCAACCTTTCACATTTAGGCCACCACAATGCTCTTGGCAAAACAAAGATTTATACCTAATTATGTTGACCAAATATTAACCTTTCTATTAATCCATTGATTGATTAATTGAATGGATGCTGCAGGTTGAATTTAGGACACTATACATGGTAGGTAAGTGCTCACACACTGAGGTGTAGCCCCAGCTGTTCCACTTCTATACATGTGTGTAAACACATGTAGCTACATATTTGATTCTAATAATTCAAATAACAGGGCTGTGAATTAGGTATCTCCATCCTGATTTCAGAAATAAGGAAACTGAGGCACAGAGAAGCGTTCTAAACTTTTCTAGCTTGTAAGTGTCCCCTGAGGTTTTGATATTTGATTAATATTTATCTAATCTCAGATGCTTCTCAAGTGCTTCTAACTTGCTTTAAGTGGGAACAGCACGCACACTGAAAATCCATTTACACCGTTAATTTGGTAAACTTCCTCCAGCCTTCATCTAGCATGTCATAGATTCCAGACTTAATAAAACTTAATGAGATTTGGCTATAAGTATGTGAAGGTAACTACCCATATGATGTTGTAATGTTCCCCAAATTTTCTGCCATATTGATCAAGGTTTCTGGAGAGGAAACCTCTTCAACTTCTTAGAGAAGGGAGAAAAAGATGCTAATTTCAGGGTTCCCCATGCTTAGGGGTCCTGGAAGCTGAGGTCTGGCCTGATTTTAAGGTAAAATCCTCTCTCCCAATTGAGTCTATATACCTCCTGTGTCTGCAAATTACCTACTGGGCATACAGTTCTAACATGCTTTACTAAGAGGAATTACAAAACAAATATAAAGAATAAATGCACAAAAGCACAGAATGAACCAGTTATGACAATAAACCAATTTGTACAGATGGGATATATCTATTGTAAAATTAAAAAAAAAACTTTCCGAAAATTATCTTCAAAGTTCAGGTTATGTTGCTTGGAAATTGCTGAGCTGGAAGTTATATTTTTTTGGAGTTTTTTTCAAAATCATCAGGACACATACATCAGAAATTTTTTTTTTCTCAGAAGAAGGAACAGCATTTGCTTTGGACAATCAGTCAGCTGACCAGAATATCACAAAAAGAACTTGGGCTGAGGCTGGGGAGATGGCTCAGTGAACAAAGCACTTGCAACTTAAGCTGAGTACCCAGGTTCTATCTGACCCAGACCTCACATAAAAAGGCCTGAAGCCACGAGGGTCTTCTGTTAATCCAGGCAAGGGCAAGCTGACAGAGACAGGAGAATTCCCCAGAATCTTGTGGTGACAGTGCATCAAAACAACAGTAGAGCAAGATGGATAGAATCCATACCTCCAATGAGAAGGAAAGGTGAGAGCTGACCCGAAAGTTGTCCTTTGACCTCCACACACATGCCATAGAAGACACACGCCCACACACCCCTCAGTAACAACATACTAGGGCCAGGGGAACCTGGCTGAATAATAGGCTATCCATGATCCCCTATCACAAGGACTGATCCAGTCGACTCATGGAGGAGGTTATCCAGCTGATTGGGGATGGGGGAGGGGGGCATCAGGGAATTGGGGATAACAACTCATTGTTTGCCCACTAAATAATGTAACTCATTATGGACAATAAAAAAAAAAAGAAGACACACGCCCACATTCTCACACAAGCATGCATGAACACACATATATACACAAAAAGGAAATTGGATTTGGGCCTGAACTGAGTTTAGTTCTTGACTAATTGTTACCTACCTTACCTATTGAAAACTTTGGGATAAAATTACACCCACATTATAGGGTGATTAATTAAAACAAATTCTATAACATACATTCTTAATTCAATTAATATTCTGATTCGTGTTGATAGCTTAATACAGAGAGATTTTGCTATTTTTATTATCACTATATCACAGTAAAGGCCTGGCAGATTTGAGACATATTTCTGACTTGTTTATTATCACTAAGTTCTTACAAAGCAATAACCACATGACTGGTTCTCATTGCTTGTCACCCTCTCTGGTTGGTCATGAAGGGACCAAATCCCATGTCAAGGACCCCTCACCTGACACATGACTACTTAGATAGGGGCTCAATGAAGTCAGGGAATCAGGCTGGCTGTCTAAAGACAGATGTACTCCACATATGCAGTAACAGATAGGCTATTTTCCAAATCTTGAAATACATGCTTCTCTTGCTGCATTTTCACGTCCTTGAATTTGATAAAATGATCACAATACATATCTTGCTTTGTACCTAATTATCCTGAAAGAAAAATAATCCAAATGCATTTATAGATATCAAGGGGTATTGGATTCAGATTCAGAAAGACAACAGAGCCTTGGAGGAGGGTCATATAGGTGTCCCATTTAGGACTGAGCACTTAAGAGTCACTTCTCTCAACTTCAACCTGTTTCAGTCTCTGCACTCACTGCTGCCCACTGCAGTAAGAAGCTTCTCTGTCCAAAGTGAAAAGCAGCACTAAAATATCAATATTTAGAAGGTATTTTGATGGGTATCACACGTCCGTTGAACAAAAGGAGTATTAGCTTCCCCACTAGGCTCTATGATCTCCCCAGCCATGAGTGTTTGAGCAGGTTTATAGTATCAGACATGATTTTTCTTCTGTGGAGTGAGCCTCAAATCCAACCCAGAGAACCATTGGTTGCCCCTATAATAATCATGCCACTATTGCACCAGAAGGCACGCCTTGTGTGCCAGGTTGGCCGTGTGGTAAGCCAGGAGCTTTAGAAACAGATATCCTCGATTTAAACCCCAGTCCTGCCATCTTCTAGCTATGTAAAATCACCAATAAAATGGGGATTGTCTCTAACTCTCAAAGTTATCCTGGCCACTAAATGGGATACTGCATCAAATGCTGGTGACAAACATTTCTGAGTTGTTGGTGATCCAGAACTAGTAAAGCTTTTATGGTTACAAACAGACCCATGAGAGACTCATACCATTTTGTTTCCTATGTCTATAATCTCATTCCACAGCCAGCTTCCTGAAGGTTCCGGTCCGTGCTTCTTTCTTATTCATGTCCTCTCACACAAATTAACAGAGCTCATGTGGATACAAATGCCTCTTCTTGGACCTTTCAGCCGTCATGTTGAATTATACATCTTCAACCTCACTGTGCCTTGTAGCACAGTGCTATGCTGATACCATGAATCACCCAATCCTGTTAGGCCTGATTTATGTCCAGCTACAAAGCTGTCTTTTCTTGTGTCGTGTCTTGTTATATATGCCCTCACTGACTGGCTGGGGACAGGGGCAGAGTTCTGGATGAAACAGCCATGTCAAACAGCCCTGTGTGACTCCTAATACTTCCTCCTTGGTTCTCTGTATCTGTTCTCATCCTCCCTGATAGACTTCAGGCTACTGACACAGGAAAGTCCTTCCTAGTGACCCTAGATTAAGGACACTGGTTCTTTCTACTTTAAGACTTTACCAAAGCTACTAGAATCTGTATATTCATCTCTCATGAACAATAACAGTAGGCTTGGCTCTTGTTTATGAACCATTCCCTCCCTCAATCTCTTTATTTCTCTCCTTCTGCACCCCCCCCCCGCCCTCACTTACTTTTGGGTACTTGCAAAACTGTTTAACTTCATGATGCTTTACATTGGGGTTAAATATATTGACAGAGCAGGAATATTGTGGACTGTCTTCATCCCCTTCAAGAGTTGTATGTTGACCCTCATCTCCAACATGATAGTGTTAGGAAGTAGGGTTTGGGGAAGGTGCTTACACTCCTAGGGTGGAGCCCACGTATATAGGAATAGTGTTCTTAGACAGGGACAAAGAGATGAGAATTTGCCCTTTCTACAATGTGAGGACACTGGGAACAGTTGTCTACAATGAGAAAATGGGCCTCTGACAGATACCAAATCTGTTAAAACCTTGACCTCAGACTTGGCAGCCTTGAGACCTGTGAAAAATAAACTTCTTTTGTTTATAAACTACACTGCCTATAACGTTTGGTTATAGCAGCCTGAACAGACTAAGGTAATAAAGAAAAGACTTAGATGTCTGGGCTCAGATGCTTATGTTTTAGGACACCCCTTTCTGGCCAAATGTGTGGCTTTTTTTAGTTCCTTCATTGAGCTAAGGGCCCTCATCTATAGAATGAGGTTATCAGTACCTTATGATAGCACATATTGAACAAATACTGATAATGGCTACCATCATTTCTGACAGCTAGCTACATTCAAAGTCTATTTAAGTGATTGCTAATAAATGCCCCAGGGCTGGGGCTCTTAGGTAAGGCCTCTGCCTGAAATTACAGGAGCGTCACAGTGTCCAGGGACCATAGAAATGGAAGGACAAAGGAACCTTGTTTCCGGAGATTTCAAGTCCCCTATTCCGAACTAAGGGCTTTCCCTGCACTGAAGTAGGTATCATCTTCTCTGTTGAAAAAAAAAATGGTAAAGGCTGGAGAGATGGCTCAGCAGTTAAAGGCACTTTCTTGCAAAGCCTGATGGCCCCAGGTTCAATTCCCCAGTACCCATGTAAAGCCAGATACACAGTGGCACATGCATCTAGAGTTCGTTTACAATGTCAGGAGGACTTGGTGTGCCCATACTCTAACTCGCTCTCTCTGCATCAAATAAATAATATTTTAAAATGATGAAAATGTAGCTCAGAGAGAGTTGGGGTGATCGCTGCCATGAGGTGAATTGTGAACCTCACCTAAATTTGTATGCTAAATCTTACTCCCCAGGATAAAGCTCCCAGACTCTGCAGCACCAAGTACCTCCCTCCATGCTGTCTTGATGCCTTATCACTCAGTACAGACACAGTTCCAACTGGTCATCACCAGAATCAGCTGGAATGATGGGCTCTATGCGGGTCCCATGGTTTCTGATGCTGGAGGACTGGGTGGGGCCTCATTATTTGCAACTGTTCTTGGCTTGTTGCTCATGTTGCTGGTTGAGGGACCACATTTTGGGAACCACTGATTTCACATATGATTACTCTGTGGTTCTCAGCTGAGGGGGGTAAGTTTCACATCTTGGCAATGTCTAGAGATGTTTTGGTTACCACAACTAGGCTAGGGGAATGACCCGTAGTGGACCAGGATCAGAAATGCTCTTTGATAAATACAGGTAGCCACCCACAACAAAGAGCAATGCAGCCCCAATGCAGGATGGGCAACGTTGAACTGATCATGAAGAAAGCTAAGCAAGCCTGGACACACTGGATGGGGGATTATTCGTGTCCCAGATAGGAGGCTGGGTGTGTGTGTCTGGGGCAGGGGGTGACACTAGAGATCACGGCACTTCTCAGAATGAGGTACCATTTAAAACGTATGCATTGATTATTTGTGTAATTTTCTATTTGATATATTCAGATCCTGGTTGACCTCAAAAGCACTGAAAGTAAAACCATAGGAAAGGGAGAACTAGCAAACTAGGTTCTAACACATAAATTGGAGTGTGAGATACAGTTTATCCAATAACACTAGGAATCCCCACTCAACCTTGAGAAATCAGGCAAAATGTGATCCTGTGTCACAATGAACTCTCCTGATTATACGTGGCGCCTTTTTACCTGTCAGTAACACTGGTAGGTGGAGGCTCCAGCAGGGCAGGTGAATGGCTGTCTTGTTGAGTCCCACATTCTCAGAATAAGCATCACTCTTAAACACACACACACACACAGAGAGAGAGAGAGAGAGAGAGAGAGAGAGAGAGAGAGAGAGAGATTGGGCTCGCAGCCAAAAGCATCATCTGCCCAAGGTTTGACACCCCTGACTTAGTGTCATGTGACATTTTATTCAATAAGGAAAATCATTGAATTCCTACATTTATTTCTTCCTGAATTCGATTCCGCCAGTATGTTCTCAGCACAGATTTTTTTTTCCCTTTAGCTAGATTAGACTTCCTCGTGAAGTTGAACAGAAAATGTTTAAACAGGACTCCTAGTAAAAGGGTGCTTCCTATTGTGTGAACCCAGAATTGCAAATTCTGCTACACATCTACTGCTTTTCTTTATTTTTCTTTTTTTAAAAAAAATATTTATGTATTTGCACGTGAACGTGAGTGAACATGCCAGGGCCCTTGCAGCTGCCAATGAATACCTGCACATCTTTACATAGGTGGCTGTGGAATCAAACCCTGGACCAGCCGTCTTACAAGAAGCCCCTTTAACCACTGAACAATCTCTCAAACTCTCACCTACCACTTTCCAAAGCTGTTCTTTATTTTCTTTTTCATTTCTTTTTCTAAGCAAAACTCACTTGAACAATATGATTCCCTAGGACAAGTGTCCAGGAAGGTCAAGGTGAACGAATTAGCAATCATTTATATTCAGTGTTCTCTATTAGGACTGAGATCTTTGCAAATATTCCTGGATGGATTTGAAGTTTGCATCATTCGATATCAGTGCCTCTGTGGATGGTTGGAGTCTGGGGTTGTACTACTTTACCCCTCCAGACTTCAAGGGCTTCATCATTCTTAGGACTGATCAAAAGACCCCATGAAGTTCATATAGTCCAGGAAACTCACTTGTTTATTTCCTATAATGGGAATAATTCAGTAGCTGAACCAATTCTGAATTCCTTCTCCATGAGCCCGGTATCTACAAAAAAGTTGGAGTCAGCCTGGGAAGGTTTGCTTCTGTTTGCAAAACATTGAGTTAGTCTGTCTAGCTACCTAATCAACAGCCCATAGATCAGAGCCATACATTTGTGGTCCCCATAAATTTATACCCAGTGTTGAAATATAACAGAGATTGTCATTCCTTATTTATATCTAGAACATAGTAGGTGAGTGTTAGTTTGCTAGAGATTCCTGACAAAGGACCACAGGCTAGGACCCTTGAACACAGATATTTGTTCTTGTACAGCTCATGGGAGTCTGAGATCAAGATGCGAGCAGAGTTTGTTTCTTTTGAGGTCTCTCTGTCCCTCTCTCCCTCTCTTCCTCTGTCTCTCTCTTTCTCTCTGTGGCTTGTTGATGGAATCTTCTCCTGTGTCCTCACATGGCCTTCCGTCTCCCCAATGCCATGTATAACTTGGTCCTAATCTCTTCTTATGAGTACAACAGTCGTGCTGGATCAGACCATACCCATATGGTCTCATTTTAACATAATTACGCTGTTAAAGACCTCTCCAAATACCATCCCATCTGACATCCCCGGGGGTAAGATTTTAGCATATGAATTTGTGGGACTGTACAATTCAGCTCACAGCAATGAGCACCCCTATCTCTTTGAGCTCCAATTTCATCATTTCTTAAAATGAAGATGATATCCACTTCAGTGCAGGGAAAACCCTTAGCACACAATAGGGGGGGTTGATGGATAAAAATATCTTTTCTAGTACCATCTTCAAGTCCTACTATAGATCTAGCTTCTGTTCCAGGGGCCTGGAAAGGGAGTAAGGAAGAGATAAGGGTCTCTTACAATTTTCCCTTCTGGAAGTTTGCTCTCCAAAGTGTGGTCTTTGGCCCATCTGCCTCACCTGGAGCTTATTGAAAATGCAGAGTGTCTGATCCAATGCCAGAAATGGACTCTCAGTCAGGAGCTAAGGCCTTTGCTGATGTGACTGTCCGTTACAGTTGAGAAGCACTAATGTCGACTGTATGCAAGGGGACTTGATTGTCTCTTTCTCCTGTCTACCTTGTCAGCCAGTATAGCATCACCAGGACTAAGGAGTTTCCCCATAACCCTCCTTTTCATGCTTCTCAAGTCTTTCTGCATCTTCCCAGTATCATTGTCACCAGCAGATAAGAGGAAGAAGCATTTTCTCAGAAAGACAAGATTTGGTCCTGACATTTAACTTCTGTCATTTGTAACCTGTTAGTCAGGAGAGGGGTTCAAAGCCACCTACCTTATCTTCATGGGGTCAGCATTCCCTGTCTGCTCTTCAGAAGGTCACTGGATCTAGCTCTGAGCTCCTGCAGAGCCATCAGGATGTGCATTTACAGGCATCAAGCAGACAGCATGGGTAGGTAATCAAAGTCCAGAATGTCAAATGGCTCTGAAGAAAATGGTCCATTAGACCTGTCCTTTAACAGCCCTCCTGAAAAGTTCTGCAATCAGAGTAGCCCAGCTATCGGTTGGTTCTTAGCGCTCCCCTCTGTGATTCTAGCTTCAGGCTTGGCCCTGGGCTGCTCCTAACAAACCAAGTGCATCCCACTCTGGGTCCATCGCTTTTAGCTGTGGTATGCACTTGAATTAAGGAGCGCTTTTGGTTCCATTTTTTAAAACCGTTTGCATCCATTTCTAGCATGGCTCCCATCCCACTGCCCACCAGGGCTGCTGGGCTGAAGCATAGCTAATTCTACAAAGTCCATTAGCACCTCAGTCTGCTCCCTTCTGGTTCCCAGACTGCTGTCTGCAAAATCCAGACCTAACCTCGGCGACAGCAGCCGCAGATGGAGCTGTTTGATCATGGGATTCTTATTGGTCTGGATGAACGGCTGAACAATTTTCTAGGCTGTCCGGTCTATTGCTCAGACACCTGGGAGTCCCACCCTCATGTCCTTTGCAATGCACAAACCTCATTTCTGGCAATGTATAACACAGTCACCGTGGAATAACCATCAGAAAGTGCTGCCCGGGTTTCTGCCTGCTGTCCACTGCTCAGTGTCACATTCCCTGGACCTCTTTAGGCAAAAAAGTAATAAGCCCTGTTGGAGGGGAAGCAGCTTGTGGATTTATATTTGGCTTCTGCGGACTGCTGGCACGGGTGCGTGATGCTCCAAGCTAGCTAAATGAAGTTCGAATGCATTTTTCAAAGGTGAAAGGTTTGCACTGGGCCTCACTCCTCAGCACCTCTGAAATATGTTGAAGCCTAATTAGCGGGCCATCGAGAAATGACAATGGTGACTTTCTGATGCCAGCTTTCCTGGCATGATGCTTCTTGAGTTAAGCCGCTTCAGTTCCATCTCATAGTTTTAAATTACAATTTTTATTTCAAGGTGATTGAAAATTCATATGCAGTTATAAAAATTAATACAGAAAAATATGCCGTACCCTTTACTGAGTGTCCCCAATAGCCACATCTTACAAAACTGTCTGCAATATCACAACTGGGACACAGATACTGATGCAGCCAAGACACAGAGCATCTCCGTCATCCCAGGGCTGGCTCTGTCACCCTACCATGGCCTTGTCAGTCTCCCTTCTCTTCCTCAATGCTGATTGGCTACAACCACCATGTCTACAATGTTGGGGCTGGGAAACAGCTCAGTTGGTTAAAGGGCTTACATGCAAGCCTGAGGATTTGAGATCAATCCCCAGCACCCATGTTTAAAAAGCAAGCAAGCAAGAAAAATCAGATGATGGTGGTGTGTGCTTAGAAGCCAAGTTCTAGGAAGTCAGACGCAGGTGGATCCTTGAGGCTCCCTGGACAGATAGTCTAGCTTAGTTAGCAATCTTCTGGCCAATGAGAGAGCCTGTGTCAAGAAAAGATGGATGACAAGAGAGGTTGTTCTGTGGCTTCGACATGCACGTGTATATATGTGCACACACCTGCGCACACATGAACATGCAAAGCATTTACGTTCTATGTAAATGGAACCACACTGCATGGAGCCTTTTAAGATTTAGCTCTCTTTTCCTGTAATCCTTCTCTATAGATACTTCTAGATGATTGTAGCTGTTATTTATTCCTTTGTAGTTGTAGAGGGGCCTTCCGTGGCATATCTGTACCACAGTTGTTTTAACCATTCTTCCATTGGAAGACATCTGAACTGGGTTATTGGCTATTATGAATAATAGCTGTAAATATTGTATAAGGGCCCATAGGAATGCAAGACTTCGTTTCTCTGGGATGCATGCCCAGGAATGTAAATGTATCTCAATTTCATGGTTAGTATATTTAAGAAACTGCCAGGGTCCTTTTTCACATGCCTGCAGCATTTCCCATTCACACGAGCCATATGTGTCTATGTCTCTGCATCCTCATCAGTATTGACTATTGGCATTATTTCCTATTTTAAATCATTTCAACAGGTGTACAGTAATAGCTCATTTGTTTGAATTTGCATTTCTGGCATGGTAAGTGAAGTGAAATGTCTTTTCATGTGCTCACTTATATCTATATTTTGTCTTGGAAGAAATGTCTATTCATATCATTTGTCTCCTAATGGATTGCTTTTTTTTTTAGCCATTGAGTTTTTAAAAGTCTTTATGTATTCTAGGTTCTAGTCTTAGGTCAGACATGTGGGTTATATACGATTTCTTCCTCTGGTTGTGTTGGTCAATCTTCTCGACTTAAATACATTCAGTTTAGCCACTTTTCCTTTAATGTACGTTTTTTTTGGTGTTCAATTAAGAATTCATGGGTTCATCATAGATTCCAAAGATAGTGTGCAAGTCATCTTTCTGTTGTATTAATAAGATACCTCAGACAGAAAGATAATCGACACAGAAAGAGGTAAGGTTATTCGCCAAAAGTGGGTGAGAACAGGAAAGAGGACACAGTAGTATTTGTAGGAGATCACTAGTTACTGCTGGTCACTGTATAGGCACATAGATTGTTTTAAGTGATGAAACTCACTGGAAAATGAGAATTTCACCATTTTTTTCTAACATAAAACACAATAGAGCAAAGCCTTAATGTCACTTTTCAAACTATACATTTTGTACAGGTGCCTAAAAATAGTTTCTGTTGGCTTTACTAATATTGCCCATTTAAGGGAAACCTATGTGATTTTGAACAATCTAATATTTTGAATCAAGACTGCCAAATGAGACAAACTTTTTTTCTTTCTTTTGTTTGTGATGATATAACAAATTAACACATTGAAACATTTGAGAGGTAAAGGTTATTTTTGCTCACAGTTTTGGAGGTTTCATTCCCTGCTACTTTGGACCTGTGATGGCATATCACAGCAAATGAAAAAGGATCTGTCCATGGCTAGGTACCAAGAGGAAGGGCTGGAGTACAACTGTCTCCTTTGAGGTCAGACATCCTAATAACCTAAACCTATTCCCTAGGCCCTAAGTCTTTTTATTTTTAATATATATTTATTGTCCATAATGAGTTACATTATTTAGTGGGCAAACAATGCGTTGTTATCCCGAATTCCCCAATTCCCCCCTCCCCATCCCTGATCAGTTGTATATCCTCCTCCGTGGGCTGTCTGTGTTAGTCCTTGTGGCAAGGGATCCTGTATATCTTAGTATTCATCCTGGTCTTCCTGGCCCAAGTGAGTTGTTACTGATGGGTGCTATGCCTCCGGATCGTCTCCCCCACCACGGCTCTCACAATCTTTCCGCCCCCTCTTCCGCTCAGTTCCCTGAGTCGTGGTGGGTGAGTAATAAGGCTGCTTTAATGTTGCGAGCTTAGGGGTTCTTGTGTCGAAAATCCTTGGTTTCTGTCTCAATGGCCTACCCTGTGTTGATTGAATGACTGTGGTTATAGGTCCCTTGTTCATCTGTCATTGTCTGCTGGGTTCCCTATGGATCCTCCCTGATATGACTGTGGTGGCTCCTCTCTTGCCAGGATCTCATCCATCGGCATACAGTTGGTTGGTAGGGTTAGATGGGCCACAGCTCTCTCGTTGCATCCTGAAAAACACAAACACATTTGGCTTATCTAGAGTTGGTTGAATGGCTGTGGCTATGGGTCCCTTGTTCATCCTGTCCTTCTCTGCAGGGTTCCATATGGATCCTCCACAATATGACTGTGGTGGCTCATCTCTTGCCATGATCTCATCTTTTGGCCTAGGCCCTAACTCTTAAAGGTTCTACCATCTCCCAGTAGCACAACCCTGGGGACCAAAGCTTTAACACATGGGCCTTCCTTCCTTTAGCAGACATTCCAAGTTTAAACTACAAAAGATAGGCTCTTCTATCCTGTCTCTCGAGATTTGCTTTAGTGGGTTGGAGCAATGGCTCTGTGGATAAAGTGCTTGTCATGCAAGTTCAGATCCCCAGCACTCAAGTTCATGCTGGCTGGGTGTGGTGGACCATTTCAAACCCTATCACTCAGGAAGCAGAGATGCGGGAATTCCTTGAGCTGTGCTGGCTTCCTATATTAGCCAAATGGATGAGCTCTGGGTTCAGAGAGAGACTCTACCTCAGAAAATAAATTGCACACATTTCCCCCCACACATGTGTGCCCACAAGAATGTGAACACACACACACATACCAAGTACATATATATGTGAACAAAAGTAAGCAACCTTTGCTGAAACCAGCTGATATGCCTCTATTTCTATGTTGCTTTTGTGTTCTGTCTGTGTATGTGTCTATCTCCCTGGAAGAAGCTGCATACTAAATCTTGAGTTTTAATGGACTCACTCCTCCTACTTTTCTCTTCCTTTCCAACATCAGTTTAGCTATGCTAGTTCTTTTGTTTTTCTGTATGAATTTTGAGGAGAGATGGCTCAGCGGTTAAGGCACTCGCCTTCAGTGCCTAAGCCCCAGGTTCAATTCCTCAGTACCCATGTAAGCCAGACCCACAAGGTGGTGGCCCTGGTGCTCTTTCCTCTCTCTCTCTCTCTCTCTCTCTCTCTCTCTCTCTCTCTCTCTCTCTCTCTCTCTCCCTCTCTCCTTGAAAGTGAATAAATAAAATATTAAAAAAAGAATGAATTTTGAAACGATCTTGGTCCCTGAAGCTCTGCTAAACTCACTTATTAGTTACAACAAACTACTTGATTTGGGGTTTAAACAATTTTTTTCTTCTTTCTTTTGTTCTTTCTTGGTAAATAACTTGGGATTTTTACAATGATGAGGAACTCATCTGCAAAGAGGGATAGTTCATTTCCTTCCATTTCCCCCTGAGTTTGCTAGAACTTAGGGAGTCATGATGAGGATGGTCAGTCCATGTCTGAGGGTTATATCACACATTTTTTTAAAAATGTCAAACTTAGCTGTATATTTAATGGCACTTTTGAAGTCACAATTGGTTGCTTTTTCTTTTTTTGTGTGTGTGACACAAAGATGCTGTATTTTACAATCACCGTCTTAGATGTCATATATAGTTATTATTCAGCCCCAGATAAATGCTACCATTTGTGACAATAATATAAAAGCACAGGTGACAGAAATTGGGATGTGGAAGAAGAAGGGGGTTTGGAGTTGAGTTCAGAACTTGTCTTCACTTGAAGGAATAAGAAAAGAAGGTAAGTATGGGATTTACAATAGAATAGTCTATAATGTGATGCATTTGAAAGAAGGAAAGAAGTATAAATGAAGAGACTGTATCACGGGAAGAAATCGATAGAAAAATGGGAGAGGCACAGATGCACAAATAGAAAAATCATCATGCTGTTAAGAAACATGGCATTAAATGTCAGAAACAGCAAAGGAAAAGACAAGGGTGGTTGTTTTTGTTGTCATGTGTTCTAAGGACTGGGAGGAAGTAGAGTTGATGATGTGGAGGAGGCTCAGCCTTTGGAAATCCTTCTGTTTGATAGTTCACCAGGTGTGTGGCTTGGAGAAAATAACAATATATAAAACAGGTTTAAAGTACACACCATATTAAACTAAAGGCTTTTGTGGCAAACACTTCCATAGTGATGAGAAACAGAAGACATGGACCTTGACTAGGATGAGAAAGAACTCAGGTGAGTTACTCTCCTGACTGGAATGAATACCTAGGTCAGTCATCTTAAGAAGAGGAAAAGTTTATTTTGGCTCATGGTTTCAGAGATTTCTGCCCGTGATTGCTTGTTCTATTGTCTTTGGGAGTGCCAGATGGAGGAGATTGTTTACTTCACGGTGGCTAGAAAGTGAAGAGAGACAGGAAAAACCCACATTGCACAATCCCCTTCCAGGACATGCCCCAGTGACCCAACACCTCTTACAAAGCTCTGATGTCATCAGGAGCTGAGGAGCAAGCCCTCCACACAGAGTTCTTTTGAGAAACTGGAGTCCCAACTCTAGCACAGGGGATAAGCTAACCAGAAATTTCCATGTCTCAGATGCTACTCTCCCAACACAAGGTCCTTACTGTGCACTATTTATGATATTTTTCTAAAACTCAAGGATGGTATAAACACAAGAAGAAAAAAGGAGGAAAAAAGAACATTTTTAGGTTTGTCATATATTAATGGTTTGCAATTTCAAAACAAAAGGAGAGTGACAGTGAGATTCTAATTCAGTTCCCAACACTCTACAGGTGAATGACTAATCTAGGCTGCTTAATTCTCTGACTCAGTTTTCCCATCCCTAAAATGAGGGTAATATTTTATACAGACATATAATACCATATTCTACAAAACTAAGATATGTTATGAAAATTTGATAAAATTAAAAAAAGACCCTCTGAAAACTGGTGAATAGTCAGGCACAGTGGCTCCTATCTGTGACTCAGAATGTGAAAGGCTGAGGCAGGAGGATTGCTTGGAGTTAGAGGCCAGCCTTGGATACATACTGGGTTCCAAGCTACCCTGGACTAAAAAGTGAGACTCTGTCTCAGAAATAAGAGAGAGAGAGAGAGAGAGAGAGAGAGAGAGAGAGAGAGAGAGAAAGGAAGGAGGGAAGGAAGAAAGAAGGGAGAAAAGAGAATGAATGACAGAAAAAAGGAAGAAAAGAAGCAGGGAGGAAGGGAATAAGTAAAGAATGAAAGAAAAGAGAGAGAAAGAAAGGAAAGAAGAAAATAACAAAACAGAAAACTAGATTCTAAGTAGGCTTTTATAGGATGGTTTTTTGCACATTAGCAAAGTAGATGTTCCAGCACATTCCACACCAGTCCAACCGCAGCTAACATTTGATGACACTGTTATGGAACTTTCAGCTTTATGTTCTCTGGTTTTTTTTTAAAATATGAAACATTGAAATTCACAACCCCCAGAGATCTTCCTCCTGAGGATCCTGACAACAGACGTGCTTCTGCTGCCCATCAGCCATAAGTGTGACTCTCTGGTCGTATGTGTTGTCCCCAGAGAAGTCAGTACACATGCCCGAGAGCACGTGGGGCATATGTTAATGTGGGAAATGACCCAAGAGTGACTGTTGACATATGCATTTAGGATGCTCTATTGGGTTTCCTCATCCCCTTCCAAATGAACAGTGAATATCAGAAGCAATTTACAGTTAGCATAATAGGAATAAAAGCACTTTCTAGGTTAAGGCTCATTTATTCGACTCACAGAAATATATTTTATATATCATAATAGAGAGAATGCTATCCCTTTCAGAGGGATGAAGATCATACTTTTGTTGTCTGTAGAGTGCAGATAGCAAACCTTGAACTTGGCTAGGCATTTACTTTCTTGCCTGTTACACAAACTTAAGGGGTGGTACTACTGTTATTCTCATCTGAAAGAGAATCCCAGAGACCTCAGAGCTGCTGGAACAGAAAAAGACCTACATTTCTGCTTTGGAAATCGGAGCCCTCCGTCAGGATGCTATGTGGCTGTTGTAACATGTCAGGAGCTAGTAGAAGCCACAAAGGAGAAAGGTGAATACCACCTGAATGCCGATCACCCGTTAGGCATCTGTGTACTCCTTCTGCTAGATCTGTACAGCCAGCCTAAGAGGAATGATCTTGTTATTCATATTATTCTTTTCTTTTCCCCACTGTGAAAACAGAGCATTCAGAGGAAAGGAGAGAAATGGATGAAGAAACAGAAGTGGTGGCCACGTGGCTCCTGGGAATGGAGGGAGGAGAGACAGTCTGTGGGTGCAAGAGAGCTGAGTGGTAGGTGAGGGCTTCAGAAGAGCCGGTCAATGGTGTGCTTTACTGTGATTGCTCTGGCTGATGCAAACATATCACAAGTGAGCCTAATTATATTGAAACCTGGAGCTGCCTTGTGGCTGCTGATCTAGAAGAACATCGACCTGGTGCAATCTTCTTCCACACGGAAAGCTAGTCTTGAAGGCAGGGCCTAGTGATGGAATATTACCACTGTTAGGATTTCAGCACCTGGATCCAGCTACCTCTGAGACCATCATCACTGCTCTTCAGCTAATACCACTCTCTGAAATACTTAGATCCATGGAAGGTAGCTTTCCACGAGTCTTAATTGCAAGATTCCTGAAGACAAACACCCATAGCTTTTTATTCAAAATATTCAACTTTTCTATCCACTGCAATTTCATGATATCCTGGAATCAGGAAGGATTTCCCTAAGATCATACAGTGAGTGAACATTAGGTAGAGCTCAGAGACCTGGAATTCAAATACTGACCTTCTCACCCCTAGTGAGGACAAGACAGTAGATTTTGTGTGTTTGCTCAGCACACTGTGTTTGACAAAATTCTATTTTAGATAATGCTTCAGATCATGTTCCAGAACCAGAGCTTCACAAGAAAATAAAGAACAGTTCTTATTTGTAGTACCCTGTGGAAGTCTTTTGAGGTTAAAAGAACAGAGAAAAGAATGAAAGAATCTAGAATTTATTGTCCAGCACCATACAGGCATTTTAATATAGATTACCACCTTTATTTCCCAAAATAAACTTTAGACCCAATTAATGTCATTTCTACTGTGTGCCTGAAAAATTTGGGTCCAGACTCAGTTATCTGTCTCTCTGTCCCACAATCTTAATAGCTATACTGGGGTGTCCTTGCATATAGTGAGCCAGAGGAAGGGGCCTCTGTCCTTGGGGGAAGTTTATGCATATATGATTTTCTCAGAGAGAAGAAATGGTTTGAATGTGAAATATCCCTGATATACTTCTGTGCTTATGATAAAGCCTCAAACTCAGTCACCAGCTGGTGGAGCCTTGCTGGAGGAGGTGTGTCACTGAGGGTGGAGCTTAAGGCTTATTAATCCTGCCTTACTTGGTGTTCAGTAATTAACTCACTCTTGGTGCTCTCTCCAAGTTGATATGACAAGATGTGATGCCGAGCCTCTGCTCTGTCATCCTGTTTCTACCAGGATGAAACTTCCCCTCGAAACTGTAAGCTGATGTAAACCCTTTCCTTCCATCAGCTGTTTGGGATGGGTGTTTTGGCCCAGCAACAAGAAGTTCTGCTGCTATTATAGGCAACCTGCAAATGAGGCCCAGAACCTCCAGTTGTCAGTCATGACCTTGGATAAACCACTTCAATTTTTCAGAACCCCATTTGCCAACTGTAAATTTTTTGGGGGGAGGGGATATAATGCAACTGACAGGAATGGTTAAGTATGTACGTAACTGGTGGCAGGGAAATGCCTCAGTTAGAGAGTTGCTGGCCAGGCAAGCATGGCGACCTGAATCTGGATCCCCAGCACCCACATGAGAAAGCCAGGTACAGTATGTACACATAATTCCAGTGCCAGGGAGGTAGAGGCAGGGTGGAGACCTGGGGCTTGCTGACTGGCTACTCTAGCTGAATGTGAGCTCCAGGTTCAGTGAGGGACCCTGTCTAAAATATAAGGTGGAGAGCCACTGAAGAAGACACCCAACACTGACTTCTGGCCTCAACACACACTGGCATATGTGCACATACATGATCCCATGCAAATATGAACATATACACACCTACACACCACACACATACACATGCAAAAAAAGCGTGTGGCATATGGTAGGGTTTCAATGTAAGTTAACTTACTCTAAAGATGTGTGTCTCTGTTTCTTGGAACGTGTCTTTTGATTCTGAGACACTGAAACTCCCAGTGTTCTTTCTTGCCTCTCTGGCTTTCTCTGAAACATCTCCAGTCTCCTCTATTAAGAGCCTCCAAGTTGGAGTGACTTATACATTCTTGAGTTTCCTTATGTTTCTCAACATTGTCCCAAGTTATTCCTACCCATTTTCATGCTTTTAAATGAAATTTCTCTTTAGTATCCTCATTTATTGATGGTGGAGGTTTGAAGTCAAAATGTCCCCCATAGCCTCATGTATTTGAGTGCTTGATCCCTGGCTGGTGGTACTGTTCAGGAAGGTTGTTGAGCCCTTCTGGAGAAAGTGTGTCATTGGGGGGGTGGGCCTTGAGATTTTCTAGTACATCCCTGCCTGTCGTACCTCAGCTCTCTCTGGGTCTCTGCTCCTGCCATGCTTCCCCTCAAAGCTTTAAGCCAGAAATAAAACCTTTCCTTCCATAGACTGCTGGTCAGGGGTTTTGTCCCAGCACCCAGAAGGTAATGGCAACAGCACCCTAGATTTTATTACTGAAATGCCCCTCATGGCCTCATGTTTGAACGCTTGGTCCTCAGCCTGTGGTGCTTTTCTGAAGGTGGAACCTTTACGGCACAATGCCTGGGTGGTAAGAAGTAAGGGAACCAGGAATAAGCTTTCCTAGTTCATAGCCTGAACTCTGGTTCCAGACTGCTTTCTTTCTGGTAAACTGGCATGTGATGAGTCACTTCCCCACGCTCCTGCAGCCATGGACACCATACTGTCCCTGCCATGATGAACTGAGATTTCCCTGAAACCATGAGCCAAAATAACCGTTTCTGTCTGTGAGTTGTTTCTGTTAGGTAGTTACTTGCAACAACATGAAACTAACTTAAAGTATGCTTTTACTTGTATATTTTCCTTACATTAGCTATCATATGAAAATCTAACCTAAGCTATTAACCTAGCACGTGTGGAGAACTCATACATATTTATGAGAGTAGTGAGCTGATTAATTAATACATAACATAGGCTTATAGGTATAGAAGAATATATATCATTATTAATGCAAACAGCATATTATTTTTTTGTTTGACAATCAATATCCGTGTGCCTCAATGATATTAAATTGAACGACTTTATATATCAGAGTTCATAAAATCCCCCACTGAGAGAGTGGTCTTTCCATCACTATGACAAAATACCTGAGAGAAATCAACTTCAGGAAGAAAAGGTTTATTTTAGCTCAAGGTTTCAGACCACAATTACTACTGGGCCTATGGTGAGAGAGACCATCATGACAGAAAGCTGCTCACCTCATGGTGTCAGAAACAAGATAAAGGAGCAAGAAAAAGGGAGGAAGAGAGAAAGGCAAAGAGAGGGGAAAGAAGGGAGAGAAAAGAGAAACATGGAGTGATAGAGAGAAGGGAAAAAGAGAGAGGGAGAAAGATTTTTGCAACTCTTGAACCTGAATCAAGATACAATAAGATTTATAAGATATAAACACTACAATGGATTAAATTACTGATGAGATAAGAGACTTCCTGGTCCAATCACCTCCCACAGGCCCCATCTCTTTTATTCTCTCTCTCTCTCTCTCTCTCTCTCTCTCTCTCTCTCTCTCTCTCTCTCTCTCTCTCTCTTTGTTTCTGTTTTTTTGAAGCAGGATCTACCTCTATCCCAGGCTAACCTGAAATCTACTGCATAGTCTCAGGGGGGCCTCAAATTCATGGCGATCCTCCTACCTCTGCCTCCCTCATGAGTGCTGGAATTAAAGGCATGCACCACCATGCCTGAGTAGGCTCCATCTCTGAATTGATTCATTGGGAACTAAGCCTTCAACATGTAAGATTTGGGGGACATTTAATATCCAAACCATAATATTCACCTTTCCTGGAATTGAGGAAAAATATTATATTAGAGAATTACCTGAGGTAATTCATGTCTTGACCTGATGTCAGATACAATAAAGACACAGACCATAAACTAGATGAAGCCCATCACATTGGCTGAGTACTTCTTACACATCAGCTGCTGTGCCGGGTCTTGCAGAGTAACCTTAAATAGTAAGTGATATTTGGTAGTGGGGGCAGGGTTATAGAAGTTTGCTTGTTTGTGCAGCAAGAGTCTAGGCTGAGCTCAAGATGAGGTTCAACTACATCTCTTCATGTCTGTGGGAGCCAGGTGTACAGTCTCGCAGATGTCCCGATGTCTTAGTCACAGGTAGAGAGGAGTTCTCTGAGGAGGAAGAGCTTATATTCTCGAACCTCAGCTGCTGAGCTGAACTGCCTGAAGCTTGTCCAATGCTACTAAAAGAAATGTCTGTGGGCCCGAAGAATGCGCATGTCAGGGGGATGCAGGATCTTGGATTGCCATCTCAGGTCAACTGAGTCAGAGTAGCCATTTGAGCAGAACCCCCAGGCACACTGAAATTTGATGAGTACATTGCATAAATGGGCTCAAGTTATTCCCTCCTCAGAAGTCTCACTGGGTCACATTTGCCCTCAGGAAGGTAAGGATGTTGAGAGCTTTCTAAGAGGAAGGAATCTTGAAGAAGCGTGAACACGATGCAAGGGGCGCAGTGAGATTTCCAGGAACAGGGGCTGAGGAGATATCTCAATGGATAACAGCACTTTCTACACAAGCCCAAGTTTGATCCCTGCAACCTATGTAAAAAGACAGCCATGGTTACCCATGCCTCTTACTCTAGAGCTGATAGGAGAATAGAGACGGGAAGATTGCTGGGACTTGCTGGTCAGCCAGCCTCACAGGAAAATGAGGATCTCCAGGTTCCCTGAGAGGCTTGGAGAAATAAGAAGAATCCATAATAGAAGAAGACACCCCACATCTGCCTCTGGTCTCCACATGCATGTGCATGAGGCACATATCTGCACACACATGCACACACCCCCTCCACACACACATACACCACGTACTATACAGATGCACCAAAAAATACCTGAACAGCCTTGGGAATTGTGATCTGGGCCAAGAGGCAGTGATGTCCAGAGTCTCGTGATAGCTGGGGAGATGTCTGGGGAAAGTGAATGAGAGGTTTGGGTGGTTCCCTTGTGTCCAGCAAGCCAACAGAGGGAGGCAGAGTGCACAGTGAAGGTGGCGCCACATCACCATCACTGTGGGAAAGGGTCCAGATGGCAGTGCCACTGACAAACTGAACAGCTTTCATTAGCTCACTTGACTTTTCTAGACTTTGTTTTCTTCCTGTGTTGAATAGTTGCTTCCTTTAAGGATGGTTACACAGCGAAATGAGACAACGCATGTCAATTACAATGCGCTGGCCCTGAGCTACACTCAATGGACTCATTATATAGTCGCTAAGGTGGTTGTCATCCTGCTATCCAACCTCAGTGCCAGTTGCCAGGGCAATGGCCCTCATTCTTGGCTGTCTGCATATCAACATTACTTGGGGGTGAGTTTACAATGTGTATTTCAGCCTGACCTCAAGGTAAGTGAATTCTGATCGTTGGAGATGAAGCCTAGGTTTATGTAGGGTACACCCGATATTAAGGAAGCAATGATGGTTTGGGGATGTTTGCTCTTGACCTGGAAGCTCTCCATGTTTTCTAGAAGCTCTATGTGCAAAGAGATCATGGTGATTGTGTAGTCCAGCTATGCACAAAGGGTCATTAGAAAATAAGAACATCAAAAAAGAAAATAAGAACATAAGAACATCACAACATGAACAGTATACAAAATGAGGAAAAAAGGCAGCTCATCCTTTTTGTCTTATTTTATATATAAAAGAGAGTTAATGCCCATGATTCATATTCTGGCAAAAAGTTGATTCTCACAGCAAGGGAGCGAGTAGGTCACTGCAACCCGAGCTGACGCGAGCCGCTGGTGGTCTGAAGAGATCCTGGGTGTCCATTAACCTCTCAGGGCTTTGTCTTACTCTTCTGTGAGTGGTTAACTGATGGTCTTTATTTCACCCGTCAAAGGGAGAAAAAAAGAGCTTTTGTCACCCATCTCACAGAGGTGTTAAAAGATTCAATTAGATGCAGAAATGCAGAGACAGACTTCCCTGCCCTCCAGTGCAGGGTTCTTTGCCAATCAGTGATGTCATCCATTGCTCTCACAGCCATGGCTACAGGTAGTCTTTTTGGTCAAAGAGATTTGCTAAGTCAGGTCCTCAATTCAGAGCTCACGCCAAGAACAAAGAAGCCATATAAAACGGGTTGACTGATGTGAGTTCAATTGTTTCCTCCCCAAAGATACATCCAAGTCTGAACCCATGTTACTGTGAATGGGAAAGGATGTAGAAATAGGAACTTTGTGCAGGCAATTATTACAGCTGCCTTCCTGTTGCCAGCACCAAGCACCGGACCAAAAGCGGCTGATGGGAAGAGAGGGTTTATTTTGGCTTAGAGTCTCGAGGAAGCTCCATGATGGCAGGAGAAAGAATGCCCTGAGCAGAGGCTGGACATCACCTCTGCCACAGCAGGTGGCAGGCAGCCAGGATCCATTTCCAAACTTGCCACCAGCCGGGAAACAATCATTCAGAACACATGGGTTTATGAATGACTCCTGATCCAAGTCACCACAGTAATGAAGAAGAGGTCAGATAGCAGGGAAGGCCTCCCAGCCCAGTGATCCTTGTCTTTATAAAGGAGAGAAAGGGAGAGAGAGAGAGAGAGAGAGAGAGAGAGAGAGAGAGAGAGAGAGAGAGAGCAATGCATCCATAAGCTAAAGGTTATTAAGTGTTCCTGGACCAGAGTAAGGGGTTCACTTCCCTAGGTCCTCCAGAGAGATCAAACTGCCACACCTTGATTTTGAACTCCTGACTTCCAGAACTGTAGGAACACAAACCATCCAGTTTGTGGTCTTTTGTTTCTACAACCCCTGGAAGCAAAGGGCTACGAGTCCGTTAGAACGGCCCAGCTTTCACTAGCCAACATGAAAGGTCCAAAGAATCAGGCATGTGTTTCAATGGATTCGTTGAAGGGATTAATTTGCTCAAGGCAAAAATGGAAACTGACTTTGGTGAAATTGGTTAAAAATCAGTTGGAACCCAGAAAAAAAAATGTGGCAGTTTGAATTAGCTGTCTCCATAAACTCATGTGTTCTGAATGCTTGGTTCCCAGCTGATGGCAATTTGGGAGGTGGAGCCTTGCTGAAGGAGGTGTGTTGTTGGGGGCGGGCTTATGGGTGGTAGAGCCAGATCTCCCTTGCTAGAGAGTTCAGCTCTCTTTCTCTCTCTCCTTCTGCTGTTGTCTACCTGCTGTGACAAAGTGCTATCCAGTCTCTGCTCATGCCGTCCATTCCCCCGCCATCATGTAGTTTCCCCTTGAGACTATAAGCCAAAATAAACATTTTCCTTCCATCAGCTGTTTTTGGTCCCTTGCTTTGTCTCATTAATGAGAAAGCAACAACAGAAAATTGTTATGAGTGGAATTCTTGCTGCTAGAAGCCAGAGTGTGACTTTTGGTCTTTTGAAACTGATTTACAGAAGGAATATATACAGATTTGAAGCCTTGTTCTAAGAGATGCCTTACGGGGCTGAAGGAAAAGCTTAATGGACCATTTTGGTGAGTGTTGAAATACCTAAATGCAAAAAGAACTGTGGACTGTGATATTTGGCTTCGGAGGGAAAGAAAGAGCTTTGTACAGAATGGGCTGGAAGCAGTTTGTGTGAGAAGCTAACTGCTCATCCCATGTCCTGAGAACTTGTGCAGGGTTACTTACATTGCATAAAAATGAACTGGTGTGAGCATATGGAGATAACATAAAAATAAATAAAAATTTCAGGCTGGAAACAGTGCCATTCAGCTGCAATGTTTGAGAGATAACAACTATTGAGATTGGGCCAGCTGATCCGCATTGGGGCAGAAAAAAAAAAAAGAATGCTAACCTGCTCTTCAAAGTTGGTTTTATTTCTTCTGAATTAACAAATTTGGTTGGCCCACCTGGTACTACGGGAGATAACAAATGCAGAAAAGAGAGGGTCACTGGATTTGTCACCAGGTTTGCTTTTTGGAAACGGCTGCTGGGCAGAGTGAGTGGGGGCTGTTGGGATGCTGGCATGGAGGTGTGATGGTACCAGGACTGTGGGTCGGCTGTCCAGGAGAGCTGTACGTTCAGGATAGAGTATTCTCTGGGCTACGAAGAGTCCAGCTGGAGGGACAGAATTGGAACTCCAGAGACTGGTTAGAGATGTTGGACTTGGAGCTGCAGGATTTGCTGTTTGCCCTGTTTGTTTTAGATCTTACATTGGTTCAATCTTTATTTTATATGTCCAAGGCCATCTTTTTGCACCAGAGTGTTTACTCTGTGCCATTAGGTTATCTTGGTTTTACAGGCTAATAATTAAGAGAACTTGGATTGTGGGTTCTTCAAACAGTATGGAGACTTTTCAAGTTGGACTGAATGCATTGCTTTTTTTTAAACATTGTGTATGGATATAAGTTTATGGGGCCCAGGGGCAGAATGTGGTGGTTTGAATTAGGTATTCCCCCATAAACTCATGCGGTTTGAATTCTTGAGTTCTCAGCAGATGGCAATTTGGTAATTGGAGCTTTGGTGGAGGAGGTGTGCTGTTGGGGGTGGACTTATGAATGTTCTAGCCTTTGCTAGAGCTGGTCTTACTCTCCTGCAGCTGTTGTGTACCTGATGTTGGCAAGGTGATGTCCACCCTTGACCCTACCATCTTTCCTCTGACATCATGAAGCTTCCCCCCTTGAGACAATAAGCCAAAATGTATCCTTTCCTTCCATAAGCTGCTTTTGGTCAGGTGTTTTGTGCCAGCAACGTAAAGGTAACTACAACAATATATATGACAAAAAATACATATGACAAAAAAGTAGAAGGGGACTATTTGGGAAAAGGTAGCAGGTTTGGAATGAGGAAGGGGACGGGAGAGGATAAAAGAGCAATGCCATGTGTGAATGAAAATGTTATGAAATCTATCAGCTTGTACACTAAACACGGAATAAAAACATCTATAAAAAGCACTTGGGGATGGGGAGATGGTAAAGTGCTTGCCTTGCAAGCCTCAGGAACTGAGTTTGATTCATAGCACTCATGCCAAAGTATCAGGTGTTGAGTAGCATGCCTCTAATCCCAGTGTTGGGCAAGGCAGAGGCAGAAGGATTCCTAGGCCTCATTGTTCAGCTAGTCTGGCCTAATTTGTGATGTCATTCCTGAGGATAACACCTGAAGTTTGTCCTCTGGCCTACACATGGATATGTACATACCTGCATGTGTACCCTCTCCAACACTTGTATCCACATACATACAAACATGTATATACATTCATGTTCAACATACACACATGCACCGCCACCAACAAAGTCATTTGAGTTACAAAGGTCACTGCTATGGTGCCATGTAAATAAAGCATCTTAAAATGTCCTGAAACATACTGATTCAAGGTTTAAAAATCATCAAACCAAGCAATTCAAAATGTCCATCATAAGTATTCCCTTTCTTTGAGACTTCAGGTAAGTCCAGCACTATATTAAAATTCGAAGTCATAAATCAAGTCAATTTTAAAAATTAAGAAATTTAGGTAGCTAACGATGTTATAAAGTAAGGGGACAGGTGGAGGAGGGGGAGGCTGAGAGCAAATGGAGGGGACATGCTTTCGGTTTGTGTAGAAGTTTCACAATGAAACCCATTACTTTGTGCAATTCATATATGCTAACTAAATTTATTTGAAAAAGAAAACACATGATTGGATTCTGAAAGAATCTAAGTAGAAATTTCTAACAGTATTGGATCCACTGGCCACTGGGCAAAATGTGAAGACCAAGCCCACAAATATTCTTTCAGCTTCTTGAGAGGGGAGCATTCTTGGCTGCAAGTCAGACTCAATGTTGTGATGTTGTCTTCAGTTTCCACCCAACCCTGCCCCCTTGTGAATTCCAGGGGGCAGTTCAGGGGTGTCCCTTACAACAATCTGCATGCTTGTTCGTTCCCACCTTCTCAGGTCCTCCTTGTGTCTGTGCACACAGACTTCCTTCACTTCCCCCCACAGCTGAAGCAGTGCATTTGGCATTCAACAACATTTAGCAACATTTAGGGTATCTGTGCTGGGGGAGGCCCAGAGAAGAGAAGATGCAAGGCTCCAGGTCTCCAAGTGCTCAGGTGCCCTAACACCAAAAAAAAAAAAAAAAAAATTATAATAATACAGAGGCTTTTAAATAAAAAGGAATAAAGATTTAGACCCCTGTGAAGAGAGCTTTAACAAAGTGGCAAAAGGAAAACCACAGGTGGCAAAATGTATTTTAAAAGCTGGGAAAGCAGAAAGAAAAGAAGAATCAATTATGGAAATAAAAGCATTCATTCTTAAGAAGTATAGAGATGCTTATTAGAACAACACAAAGACTAGGAGAGGGAGCTGTTATGTGGTTTTGCTTTTTTAACCTTGGTCACTTTAATTACGTTTGTACTTGAAGCCTCTGGCAGTTCAGTTCTACAGTGTTGGTACAAAGTGGCTGATTTTTATTCCCCGGATGATGGTAGTACAAGGAAAGCCATAACACCACACTACCAGCCGTGGCCTTGGACAATGTCCTTCACCTTGTTTTGCCATCAATATGCATTTAAAAATTGATTTTCAGAAACATTAATTTGGTTACTGTAATTCAGTTTTTAAAATATTTTATTTCTTTATTTGCAAGTGTGTACATGGGTACACCAGGGTCTTCTGCTACTGCAAAAAAAAATAAAAAATAAAAAATGCTTGCACCACACTTTGTGCCAGGCTCTACATGGTTGCTGGCACCCTGAGGCTGGCCTGGCAGGTTTTGCAAGAAGGCACCATTAACTGTTAAGCCATCTTCCCAACTCATCAATATGTATTTTCACAAAAGGTTAATGACAGCTACCAAGCAGGCAGCAATGAAGACGTAAATGAGTTAACACATACAAAATACATCTCAAGTAGTTATCAAACAATATTGGGTATTATTTTCACAAATTGTACATTGAACATTCACAAATGACAGAGCCTGTCTTAGGCAGCTTCATTTAACACACTTAGTTTCGTGCACCTTACCTTTGTTTCCCTGGGGAATCAAGTGTAGCCTTGCTTTCTTTTCTCCACTTGAACTTGGAAGGCATGAGCATGGTCAGCTTGTCTTGAAATAGTTAAACCGACCATTGTTTTTCAAGGAAGGAAAACAATTTGTTTGTACCAGACCATGACCAGGTCATGACTGTGTGGTTATGTTAAATTTACTGTAAGTTTCAAACACTGGGTCTTGCCCCAGAGATAATTATTTCTGAGAACTAAAAAATATTTTTAAAATAGGTAGGGTGCTGCCTGGTAAATAACTAACTGCCTTTTCTGCTTCTGTCCATAAGCTTGCTCTTTCTACACAGTAATGGATGTGGTTTTTCCTTTATAAGCCCTGAGCTACCAGAACTGGCTGCTGACTCTCTCCTGAGTAGAGTCAGCCCTGGCTGGTCATGTGAATAATATTTCCTTTTTACTCTCCAGACCTTTCAGTGTCTGTTCCTCCATTCCATGCTCACCCAGTGTGGTAGTTTGAATAATGTTCCCCAATAGAGTTTATTATAATTATGTTTATTAAATTGTTAATTGCCTCCAGGCTTCTGCCTAGAGGAGATGTGTCACCTTGGCCAGATCCTAGGGTTCAGCCCTAAGGTGTTTCTGGGGTGGGTCTGGAATTCTAGCTGTACATATGCAAAAAGCAGTCTGAGCTCAAGCCTGGAGTTCCTCTTGTTTTGCCAGTTTGGAGTGTGCTTGCTTGCTTGCTTGTTGCTGGTGGTGGGTTAACTCTGTCTCTGCTTGCTTCTGTGAAAGGGAGCCAGCTTTTTTCCCCTTAACTTCCCCTAGATCTGATAGTTTCAATAATAAATACTTTCTTCCCCAAACTGTGCCTGGTTTGGAGATCCATCCCAGCGGCGTGGCTGACTATGACACCCAGCATACCTAATATTTCCTTCCCCTCCCTGGTGCCCATCCTTAGTGACACACTTCCTCCAGCACAGCTCCACTCCTGAAGGTTCCACAACAGCCTTCCTAAATAATGCCACTGCTGGGGATTAAACCTGCAAACACATGCACCTATGATGGGCATGGGACATTCAAGCCACCTCAGCCCTGCCCTCCACTGGCTTCCATTCTAGTGGCAGAGGAAACGGAAATACCAAATATGTGAGCTTCGGTAGAGTTAAATGTTTTGAAACACATGCAAAACAAAGTTAACCAGCAATTATTAGATATCTACTGGCCATCTGGGGTCACAGAGGCTGGGAATGTGACACTTCTCTGAAGGAAACCAAAGTGGTGTTCCAAACTAGAGTCTATTTAAAGCCTCCGTATTAGGGGATTTGGGGCTATAGGAGCCATATCACCATATCTGATCTCTGTTCCTTCCCAACACCTGCCTCAGCTGCAGGCAGAGGAGAGATGTCATAGTGTTGAGTGATGAGTCCAGAGCTTGCAGCCTGAGTTGAACAGTAACCTGCAGTTGGAGCACTGTACTAGACTCAGGCTGTTGTGATGGCTTCTATTCATTGTTAACTTGAGGACCTGGGATCACTGATGAGGATTAAGAAGATCAGGTTAGCCTCTGGGCAAGCATGTGAGGGATTATTTTGATTAGGTTAATTAAGGTGAGAAGACCCACCTTTACTATGGGCAGCACTATTCCATGGGCTGGGGTCCTGCCGAGTGGCAGCATGTGTCTCTCTCTGCTTTCTTGCTGTGGACTGAATGTGGCCAGCTGCCTCCAGCTCCCACTGCCATGCCTTCCCTGGCATGATGAGCTGTAACCTGGAACTGTGAGCTGAAATAAACCCTTCTGTAAGTTGTTTCTGGTCAGGTAGTTTGTTTTTTTTTTCTCTTAGCAATGAGAAAGTAAGTAACTGACACCAGCTATAATACAAGTTACCTGTTCTCGGGAGGTAGAGGAGGATTGTGAATTCAGTCAGTCTGAGATTCACCGTGAGACCTTGTCATGAAAGAGAGAGGAAGGGAGGGAGGAAGAGAGACAGGGGAGAAGAATGGAGAGAGGAAGACAGAGAGATAGAGAGATCTTGGATAATCAAAACTATCATAACAGAAATTAATGTGGATATTTTGACAGGCCAGCAAAAGTGAACGCATGCCATGGTTGAGGATTTGACCCATAACTCTTACAAACATCCCCTCGCCTACAGTGGGGTTTGTCCTAAATCTAAGATGGAAGGCATTCAGGTGAAAGAGAAGGTAAAAGAATGAGAACAGCAAGAAGGAAAGAGGGAGGAGGTACCTCTGTGATAGATATACAGTAATAAAATTGGTCTTGATCTTTCTAAAAGGTCACTGAGGAATTTTAATTTCTTTCCAGTCAAAGAATGGAGATCGAGTTTGCCACAAATCATGTGAGAATATTTCTTCTTTGTCTACTTAAGAAATGCCTCTAGAAGTGCTTTCATTGAAAAAAATCAGTTAAATATAATTGAAAAGGTAAACACACAGATCAGGGATGGGGGAAGAAATCCAAGACCTAGTTGTGAAGGGAGCGTCTACTTAGTTTTAGAAGACCCTCCAGTCTTTGTCTCTACTTCCTCCCTCCAGGAAATGCTGTACAGGAAATGACTTTCCTCCCAGCCTGGTGGAGGGACCAAGGACATGGGTTCAGCCCTTGGAAGGGACCCAGTGGTGTTCTGCCTGGCACAGACAGCTGAAGAATCCTTCCTCCCGGCCTCTCTTCAGCCATTAGATATTCCAAAATACTGTGGCTGGGGAGATGGCTCAGTGGATAAAGGGCTTTGCACACAAGCATGGGGACCTGAGTTCAGATCCCCATCATGGTTGTATTCAATTTGAGTGTGTGGTGTGAGCCTGTAATCTCAGCACTGGGGAGTTGGAGACATGAGAATCCCCAGGGTGCAGGCTAGTTGAAGTGGTAAGCTCTGGGCTCAGAAATAGAACCTGTCTCGAAAAAATAAGGTGGGGAATGATAAAGACATCCAATGTTAACCACTGGCTTTCACATGCATGCATACCTGTGCCCACACACGTGAACATACATACATACCATACACATGCAAAATAAAGAAAAGAGAAAAAAATTTAAATATCCTGCTGGCCTATGAAATGGTAAGCTGTGAGAATACCTCAGGGATAGAAAAACATGGATTCTTGGCTGGAGAGATGTCTTAACAGTTAAGGAGTTTGCTTGCAAAGCAGAACGACCTGAGTTCAATTCCCCAGTTCCCACATAAAGCCAGAAGCACAAGTTGGAGCATGTGAATGGAGTTCATTTGCAGTGGCTGGATGCCCAACCATGCCCATTCTCTCTCTCTCTCTCTCTCTCTCTCTCTCTCTCTCTCTCTCTCTCTCTCTCTCTCTCTTCCCCTCACTCTTAAATAAATAAATAAATAAATAAATAAATAAATAAATAAAATATTGGTTTTTAAAAAGAAAAACATGGGTTCTATCTCCCCCTCTGCACTTGTCAACAATGTGTCCTCGGGCAGTGGACATAGTTTTGTCCTGGAGTTTCTCCTACTTTACAAGAAGGGCCTATAGTCCATGAGCTGAAATGCCAGCATGGGTGTTAGTCATGAGAGCTCACTGAATGGTCTACAGGACCTTTCGTGTTCTGTTCTGCCTGCAGGTAGTGAGAGAACCAGGGATGGAGAGATGATCAGGTTGGGAAGAGGAGAGATACAGAGCTGACCAACTCCACTCCTCTCTATCCTCCTGATGTCCCACTCCCACTCACATAAGCCATTTTAGCCTGCATTTGCCTGTCATCACCTAGAACGGAGGTCTCAAACAAGTTCTGAACTGGTTCATCTGGCACTCACTGGGACCACAGGTGTCTTGATGGTCAACTGGATCAACGGCCTTTGGAGAAGCACTGGTAGGCTTGGGGGATTTCACATGTATTATTTCACATGTATCACTTTACATGCAATCACTTCACATACATCATTTCACATGCATCATTCTTAGGTTTGGGAGGGATTTCACATGTATTATTTTGTTTGTTTATCACAGATATACTTTGAGGTCTCTTTTTGGCCCAGAACTGAGAGTCAGACTGGAACCAAAATCTCATGACCAGAGTGTGAAGTCAAAATCCCAAATGGATTCTCTGTATCATCTAGTAATAAGTTGGCATTTGTAGGCATAGACCTATGTTAAGTGAATCAGTACTTGGAACGGGATGTATGAGGCTGTGGTGGTTTGATTAAAGTGTCCTCCATAAACTTATGTGTTCTGAACGCTCGATCCCCAGCTGATGGCAGTTTTGGAATTGGAACCTTGTTGGAGCTGTGTTGTTGGGGGCAGGCTTATGGGTGCCATAAGACAGCTTCCTCTTGTCAGTGTTTGGAACACCTTCCTGCACTGTTTGCAATGCTGTGGTGGAGGTGATGTCCACCCCCTGCCATCATGGAGCTTCCCCTCAAGTCTATAAGCCAAAATAAAGTGTTTCCTCCCATCAGCTGCTTTTTGTTGGGTTCTTTGTCCCAGAAAGGAGAAGGTTGACTACAACAGAGACAAACTGCAGACATTTGGGCCAAAGCTCTACAGCAATCCGATGGAACATAATTCTGTGACCCTGAGGTCAGAGGAAGTCACAGGGTGTGGTGAGTAGATGCTAGTCTGGTGTCTGTTACTCCTTCCCCAGTGCAGGCTCCAGATTTGGAGCCTCTGCTACATTTCACAGCTTCTTTGTCTGCTTTTTGCTTTGATAAATCACACCTTTCATGATTCATAGTGCTTAATTGCCTTCCAAATGGGTTATTTTTGGGTGGTAACCTTATGAGGGTAGGTTTGTGGGTCTCAGGAGCACCTTAAACATAATGTTGAAAAGGTTCAACTAAGTGCCACATGAGCTTCTGAAAGCATAAGACATGCAAGGAGGTGGCACCTGTCTCTAGAGCAAAGACACACCACTGAATTTTCAGGGCTTATTGAGATGGTTCACATCTGCACTGTTTGATAGGCACACATGGCTATTGGATATTTTAAATGTGGCCAGTGCAACTTTTTAATTACATTTTTAAAAACTCTATTAAATTCAAATTAATTTAAGTTTTGCAAAAGTCTGCACATGTATCTGGTGGCTGCCATGTTGGACAGTGTATCCCTAGATTCACACAAGGCTTAGGATTCAGAAGAATGAAGTTCAGATCCCATTTCTGTCAGTCATATCTGCATGGCTCAGGATATGTTAGTCAACTCTGAGTTTTCTCTTCCATAAAATAGTTGGAGGAACTTCTTTTCCCGGCAGCTGTCATGATGATTTAATAGGCTATTGAATGTTTACTGTCTAGAATGATGCCGGGCACATAAAGGGGAAACTCATTCCGTGAGAGCCCTCAGTTCTTTACATCCAAATGGTATGGGTGGTGAGACCTAAATTCATTTTGCAAATCGTAAAGTGGACAGTAACTCTTCTGTTTTCAAGACTAACTTGCCAGGGATTGATCCATCTTGTTCCTATGGATATTAGGAAGAGAGGCATACGGGGGATTTTTACCACCTTAGAAAATGTCATAGTCAGCCACATGACACTGGGATGAATTTCCAAACCAGGCACAGTTTTGGGGAGGAAAGTATTTATTGAAACTAACAGATCCAGGGGAAGTTAAGGAAAAAGGCTGACGCCCTTTTACTGATCCAAGCAGAGACAGACAAGCCCACCACCAGCACTTCAAGCAAGCAAGCACACTCCCCATTAGCAAACAAGAGGAACTCCAGGCTTGAGCTCAGACTGCCTTTTGCATATGTAAAGCTAGAATTCCAGACCCACACCAGAAACACCTTAGGGCTGAACCCTAGGATCTGGCCAAGGTGACACACCTCCTCCAGCCAGAACTGGCTGGAGACAATTCACAATTATAATAAACTTTTGAATCTATTGGGGGACATTATTCAAACTACCACAGAAAACATGTGTATTGAGGTCAGCAATCTGCAGTGGTCATGAATGGACCACTCCTTTCTCATGTCCACGAGCAGGCCTTATGCAGACTCCTGGAGCATCCAGAAGGTGTCTTTCAGGTCTGAGTCTACATGTTTTCCCTTGGCCTGGATATTGTCTTATACTCACAAGGACACCTCTTTGCCTTACAAATTTCCTCTCCTTTACCCCCTTCTTAAAAGTCAGTTCAGACATTGATCCTCTTGGAAAGCTTCTTCCTCTTCATCTCTGGGATCTCTGAATCAGCCTTGGTTTCAGCACCTCTGGGAAGTCTGTGTGGCCAACTTCTTGTTAGAGGATGATCTCTATCTTTAGAAATTCTCAGAGCTGAGTGTGGATCCTTGTATTGGGAAACAGAATTTGTAACTGAAAAGGTAATATGATAACCATAACAAAAGTAGTAATTACAATGATGATGGTGGTGGTGGCAGTGGTGACAATTATCCCTGTGATTACAGCAAACATTTACAAAGTGACCATCTTGTTCTAGGCTTGAAGCATGTTTATTATGTTGTATTTATTTAATCGCCAAAACAAGTCTACAAAATAGCTGCATTTTGTTCTCATTTTGTGGGCAAGTAGAAAGAACTGAGCACATTTTTTGTAGTCATCCTTTCTCTCGCTGCAACAAAGAACCTGCACAAAAGCTGCCTGTGGAGGAATGGGTTTATTAGGCTTACGGACTCAAGGGGAAGCTCCATGATGGCAGGAAAAATGATGGCATGAGCAGAGGGTGGACATCACCTCCACCATAGCACTGCAAACAGCTGCAAGAAGGTGTGCCAAACACTGGCAAGGGGAAGCTGGCTATAACCATCATAAGCCTGCCCCCCAACAACACAGCTCCAACAAGGTTCCAATTCTAAAACTAAGCCATCAGCTGGGGATCAATCATTCAGAGCACACTCGTTTGTGGGGGACACATAGAACAAACCACAACAACATTTAAACAATTTTTCCATGGTAAGAGTGTTTAGAAGCAAATTTCTACTTTCTCATGAAATGACCATATCTTTGAGAGTCCACACTTCCATAATGCTGGAGGATGTGCTCTCCCAGGACATCTGTCCCCTGCACCTTTTCCTGTGGCCACCTCCATGACAGCAAATGCTTCTCCCACTCTGATTGTCTGTCAGCTAGAGAATGAAGCCCTTGCATGTCAGCATAATTTGCAGAACCGAGAAAACAGCCTTCATAGCTCCAGAGGACAGGAGCTTATCTCCACATTCCTTCCCAATTCCCAGGCACTTATCACTTGGACAGCTGCAGGAGATTTGTGGCCTCTTGGCATCTCCAGCAGGACTCTGAAACACACCACTGTACCGTGGAATACCAATTGCAGAGCCTCTCACTGAAAGCTGCCATTGGTGACTTTTTACAGACCTACCTGCCTCCCTTCACCTCAGCCCCATATTCTTTCTAATGAGAGGCTCAGCTGGCCCCATGACAGTCCTGCCCAGACTTGCTCATAAGCAATAGGGAGGGAAAGATGTTTAAATCAGGACTGAGAAAAAGTGCACACAGGTGGATTTTATGCACAGTGAAATCTCCACACACCTTCCCAGAGCCTTGGGTTTTCCCTTCCCATTCCCCTGCCTATCTATATCTATAACAAATTGGTTCATTCAGCAAATATTTATTGAGCCTTTTTTATTTTCTAGGACATGCGCTAGATGCCAGGGATGCTGAGTTTAAAAAAATACTGAGACACTGCCCTGAGAGATCTTGTAGTCTAATGGGGGAGGGTGTCAGTATTTGCTGTATAGTATAGTACATGCTAGGATTGGCTGAGTCTGGGGGCACTGAGGTGTTTTGGAAGCATCAAGAAGGGTGATATCAGTTACATGAGGGCAAGAAGAAAGGCTGAATAACGGGGGAGCAGGTGCACCGTTCTGAGAAGGAGGGAAGTCAGAACTGTGGAACACTTGTGATTGGGTGTTAACTGATTGGGCATAAGAGGATGCTTCAATGTTGCTTTTATATGTCTGCTTGGCCGGGCTGGCTAAAGTAACCAGGTATTTAATCAAATACTTGTCAAGATGTTGCCATGAAGGTCATCTGGAGATATGATCAACATCTAGAATCAGTTGATTTTAACTAAAAGTCAACCTTCACCAAGTTGGGTGGGCCCCATTCAATCGGTTGAAAGACTTAAGTGAAAAATTGAGATTTGTTGGAAATGAAGGAATTCTGTCTGCTTCAAGATAAGCAACCTAAAACTCAGCCTCGGTTTCTAAACATCTGCTCTCCTCTGTGGACCTCAGATTTGAACTGAACTACACACACACCCCATATTTATGTGTATGCCTATCTGTCCTCTTGGCTCTGTTTCTCTAGGGAAGCCTGACTGGTATGGAGGGCATGCCCATGGAGGCAGGAACTGATTCTGTGTGACCAGGGAACAGGGACAGAGATGGGTGGAAGGGGAGGTGAAGGAGAAGGAAAGAGACTCGACTTTTACAAAACAAGAGAAGCCATGCAAGAGGTGAGTAATTAGCAACTGCTCAAGTGTGTGCTTCCAACTGTCATCCTAACATTTAGGGATGTGCTGGTCCATTTCATGTATTTGGTGGGACTTGCAATCACCCAGGAGAAGCACCTTGGGGCACTTCTGTGATGGTGCTTCTAACCAGGCTTAAGACCACCCTGAATGTGGATGGCACAAACCTATGAGCTGGAGTCCCAGACTGAATAAAAGGAGAAAGCGAGTTGAGCACTAGCATTCATCTCTCTCTGCTTCCTGACCGTGGATGCAACATGGCCAGCTGCATCACAATCCTGACCCTGTGCCTGCCCCCAAAATGATGGACGTACCCTCAAACTGTGAGCACCCCTTGTCCCCCCTTGTGAACAAACCACAGTGATCATTTGAGCAAGCAGGAGTAAAGAAGAACCTGAGTCTGGAATCAGCCAATCACAGTTTGGATACAGCCATGCTGTCTATTCCATGAGCATCTTGGATGAAACTTGAGAAGAAGATGGCTCCTCCTCTAGTCATAAGATGAAACACAGCACATACACTGCTATGCCAGCCATCTCTTCATGCTCAGTGCTTACTGTGCTCCCAAAGCTGAACCGCCAACCCCATCCTCCCAGGGGCCCCTGCTCTCTGGTTTGCAGGTGGGTCTGGTCTATGGAGGGCATGGGGAGAGTTGCACAATGGACATTGCCCCTCTGCACCCTCCTTGCACCACTGAGAGTGTCTGGGGTGAAACTTCTCCACCAGAGGCCATGATTTGGAAGGCCCCAGCTGCCCAGTATGCCCTGCCCTCTTTCAGATGGAGTGGTTAATGGCTGCTCTCGCTTGCTAACCCTGGAGATACTTCACATCTCCTCTTCTGACCCACATCTTTGTAAATAGACCCCTTATTAAACTCTGTTCAATGCCCTCTTTGGCACATGCTCTCACAGACTCAAAGTTCAGTGCATGTTACTCTTGGCTAGCTATTATAACTAGCAATAAAACAGGGATTTGACGAGGCCATGCGGATTTGCTCAAGGTCACATGAATAGCTTTTGTTTAGTGGGAACTCTATGCATGAGAGCTGTTTTACATGCACTGTAAATTTTAGCTGCTATTACTATCATCATGGTTATCTCCGGATGGGAAACTGCACTCACAGAAAAAGTTAATTCACTTGTCCAAGTGTGCAGAACAAGTCAGGGGAAGACCCTAGATTTGAACACAGGACTTGAGGATGTGCACCATTCTATAATGACGTCACATCTTGGTTTTTTTTTTGTCCAAACCTAAAATCTCTTGGCTCATTCTCTACCCTGTGCTCTTGATTAATGGGTTAAGACATGTCTATTTTTTTTCTGTCCCAGCCACCCACACCTTCTGGCAGACAGAATCAGACCCTAAGTTCATCTGTCTACAGAAGTCAAGAGGGTTTGGACATCTGTAATTTATCACCCAAAGCCTCAGAATCAAATCAGAGCATGGGCTCCACATGTTCCAGGAAACTTCCCCTGCTTTCCATCACTTTGGATTCTGGAAAGGGTTTGTCAGACCGTCAGAGATGTCGACTGCCCAGGATTGAGGTTTACAGAATGGGTCCTCCGAAGTCCTCTTCTGAATTGCTGACAGCCTCAGGAAGTGGGCTTCTCAGAGAGGAGCCCGGGTCAATACTGCATTGTCATCAATCTCCGTATGAAGCCGGGCAGCTGGCCATCCATCACGCCTCTGCAAGCCCGCCAGGTCACGTCAGCAGGACTCTGCAGCCTGCTCTCCCTGCTAAGGGTGAGGTTTCATGCTCAGAATTAAAAGGCACCTGTCCTCTCCTCTAACTTCAAACTTCTCTGTATCTGAATTATTGATATTTGTTGGACTATAGAGCCTTGCGAGTGTTTAATGTCAGTATAATAGAACTCTGAGGTTCAGAAATTCCCCAGGTTTCATTTCAATTTCTTTTCTGAATCCAAGAAAAAAATGTAATTGAATATTGTATTCCAAATGAAGTCAGGATATCATGATTCCATTTTTATAATTTCATTTCTATCTGTGGGTCTTTCTCCTATTAGGAGAAAGGTTCTAAGCTGTAAGATTAGGAGAAGATGTCTGGAATGATCTTCATCAAATGTTATAGCTATTTCTGGGTGGTAGGATTTAGGGTAAATTTTCTATTTCTTCTTTGTAGTTTTCTGAAATAAGTGTTTTATGACACATAACTTTCACAAAGGCAGTCATAATTCTCTTATGAGAGAGAGAAAGAATGTAGTACCCAGAACTAAGAGAACTATAATAATCTTCAACCATAAACCAATATAATGCCAAAAGAGAAATGAAACTCACAGAGAGGAGTGAGGTCACACCATAATTTTGCTGTTGAAACAAGACTGGAACCAGGTTGTGGAACTCAGTCTGTTTTCCCTCCTGTATTCATTTTCAACAAGACTTATTGAATGCATATCTGGGAATAAGGTGAAGTTGCTTACAGTCCCTACCCTCACAGAAAGAATTTCACCAGGTGTAGTAGTTCCCTTCTCATTGCTGGGACAAAATACCTGACCAAAAGCAGCTGAAGGGAAGAAAAGGTTGATTTTGGTTTATAGTCCAGAAGGGAAGTATCATGGTAGCAGGAAAAGCATGTCACGAGAAAGACAACAAGGTGTCACATCTTGCCACAGATACTGAGAAGTAGCAGCCAGAGTGAACTGGCCCTGAACCCCCAGTGGGCTGGATAGTCAACCTCAGGGTCCACCCCTAGAGACACACCCTCTCCAGCTAGGCTCTGAACAGCCAGTGGGCTGGACTAGTAAACCTCAGGGTCCACCCCAGTGACATACCTCCTCCATTAAGGATCCACCTCCCAAAGACTCCACCAGCTAGGGATTGAGTATGAGGCTTCATCACAAACAAACACATGAGGGTTTCGGGAACATTTCATATTGAAACCACCACACTAGTGTTCTGTTGATGCCTGTGAACTTGTGGGGAAGACCATCTAGGGCTGTCTGAGCACAGAAGAGGAGAATGGGTTCAGAGGCCATTGGCTGAATGCAGAAGAACATAGAGTATCCTGGTCAAGACAACAGAATGATCAGATCTGTGGATGTGAGAACATCGGCTATTTATCCACCATGGTTATGAATGGTTACCATAAATGAGGGGGAGGGAATAAGCTGGAGAGATGAGCTAAAAATAATTAGACTCCAACTTTCTTGAGAAGAACATGGAATTAAATGACAACAGGAACCTTGTTATTACCTAATGAAGGACCTCCAACATTTATGATAGACACACTTAGATCTTGATCACTTAAATCGCCTGAATTAAATTGCACCTTACAGTAGCCTTCCACCACCTTCCGATACTCAACTGAAATCTCCCCAACTTCTGTTCTTTTAGGCTTTTGGCCATTTATTTTATCATCTATGCTAACCCATCTGGTAAAAATGATAATTTTTCCGTGGTATCTTACTCATTAGATCATGGGCTTTCAAAAGGAAGACAGTGTGGCTAAAGCATCAGTGAATTACTCCAGGGTGCCAGGTACACAGTAGGTGCTCACTGCATATTTGGTCCAAAGACGTTAGGTTCCTCTGGTGTCAGATTTTCTCCCCTAGTTGTGTTTACTTATTACAATGGCTGGATACTGAAAAAAAAGCCAAAGATTTATCAGCACATGAGTAGTTAAGCAATGGTGTTATGTCTATATAATGTGATACAGCTATCATGACGGTGACATACCTGGCTGACTATCAAAAGTGTCTGCCAGATGAGAGAAGCCAAACACAATAGTACATTTTGTATCATTCCATTTATATGAAGTTCTGTAAAAGGCAAATATGATCTGACATGGCAGAAAACAGATGGGCATTTGATTGAGGCTGGAGGTTGGAGTCCAGAGAGGGAAAGGGGATAAAGAAAAGCCCATTGGGGGTTGACAGAAGTGTTAAGTATCTTGATTGAGGTGTATGTTTCACAGGTCTATAAATCTGACAAAGGTCAATGAGTAAGAGGTATTGTATGTATTTTCTTTTCATTGTAATTCAAGAGAGTTGACTAAAAACGATACAATAATATGATGATCATAGAACAGACAAAAATCCTCTGCTAGCAAAGCTCCATGTCTGTAAGACTATTCTGTTTCTGATTGGGCAATGCTACTTTAAAAATGATACTACTGTGTTTCTTACAGATTGGAAAGGTCTAATTAAATAAAGCCTATTGTATATAATAGTAATGAACGGAGACTGGGAGAAAGAAAGGGTACTTATTGATGAAATATTATGGGCTAGAAATACATTTAATCCTCCAACAACTTTGGATAAGGTATCTACTATTGTTAACCTTATTTTATAGATAAGAAAATTGAGACATTGAGAATTTAAACAGCTAGTTTAGGTTCACAAAGAAAGCAGTATACTTGAAGATTAATCTCAGATAGTGTCAGTATGGAACTGTGATTTTTCAGTTATAATACTAAAAGTTACATGTCTCTGTAAGATTCTGAGGTATATAAATATAAAATACATAAATGGTCTAATCCAAAAGTGTATGAGTAACTCTACATGTTTCTGTGATCAAATACCTGATAAAACAACTTGTGATGGTATGATTCAGGTGTCCCCCACAAAAGAACATGTCCTGAATGCTTGGTCCCCAGCTGATGACAGTTTCTATAGTAGAACCTTGTTGGAGCTGTGTTGTTGGGGGCAGGCCAATAGGGTTATAAACCAGCTTCCCCTTGCCAGTGTTTGGCACACCTTCCTGTCGCTGTTTATAGTGTTGTGGAGGAGGTGATGTCCACCCCTCTGCTCATGACATCATTTTCCCTGCCAGGATGGAGTCTCCCCTGGAGTCTGTATGTGGAAATAAACCCATTCCTGCCATCAGCTGCCTTTGGTTGGGTTTCTTGTTGCAGCAATGAGAAATTTGACTACAACACAATTTAAGGGAGGAAGGATTTATTTTTGACTCGCAGTGAGAGGGAACATTCTGGCAGGGAAGTCATGATGTCAGGACAGCAAGGTAGCTGGTCACATTGCATCTGCACTCAGGAAGCATTGATGATACTGGAAGTATGGCTGGGATCAAAACAAAATATCTCAAGGCCCACCACAGCTAGGCCCCATTCCCTGAAGTTTCTGTAGCAATTACCCTCTCATTGCTGGGACAAAACTCCCGAGCAGAAACAGCTTTTATTTCCAGCCTATAGTTAGTTAGCTTCAAGAAGTTACAACATGGTACAGAAAGCATAGCAGGGTTAGACAGCCTAATGTCCCATCCTATCATCTTCAGGGAGGGGATAGAGAGAGTGAGCTGAGTGTGGCAAATGGGGCTAGGCTAGAGCACCCTAAGGCCCACGCCTAGCAACCTGCTTCCTCCAGCAAAGCTCTAGCATCTGGAGATACAGTAGGAGGCCTAATACCACACACTTGAGACTATGGGGGACATTTTACATTCAAGCTACCATAGTAACCCTCAAAACTGTATCACCAGTGGGGACCAAGTGTTTAAGCACAATAGCCTTTGGGGGACATTTCACATTCAAACCACAACAAAAAGAAACTGGGAAGAAGAGGAAATTCTTCAGTATGCCAAGCAAGGCATACACAACAGCCCTCACATCTTGCATCTGGCAGCCAAGCCTATATTTAATTGTGAGTCCTTCGCCTGGCCCTGGATGACTAAAAGCTTTCTTTCTGTGATGGATAATCTAAGATTGCCAACTTGATTGAATTGAGAGACACCTAGGAGATTAATAAAACACCCTCTGAGTGTGTCTGTGAGGGGGTGTCCAGAAAGGATTCAGTAAGTGGGGGAGATCCACGCTGAATGAGGGCAACATTTTCCTACAGGATGAAGGCCTGGATGGTTTACTTTGAATATCCTTTCATTCTCTCTCTTCCCTTCCCTCCTCCTCTCTTCCTCCAGGCCGCTATGATGTGAGTCACTCTGCTCCCTACACCCTCCCCATTCTGATGGAATGAAACCTCTCTAAAACTATGAGCCGAAATGATTTTTTTTCTCCTTTAAATGTCTCCTCTCAGGTATTTGGTTACAACAATGAGAAGGAGACTAGCACACTTATCTTCTAGTATCCACTTTAAGATTAAACAGCCAGCAAACACCAAAATCCATGAATGGTCAGAGCTCCAAACTGCTCTCTGGATGCCTTAGGGCTGGACAGCCAAGCTCCACCCCCAATGACACATCTCTCCTCCCCCGAGAGGGGAAATATGTCACAAAACCAATAAACACATTAGCAAAATGACAGCTAGGTGGTGTGTGATGTGCTCATCTTCTCCCCTGTGCTTCCCAAAGGGGAGCAATAAAAATGAGATGGAAGGTTGAGTCCTGTTGTATAGAGATAGATGTGAATAATCCCATCCCCCCGGGCTCCCCATCTGCTGAAAAGTGAGACTCTTGGTACAAACAGGGCAGATCCATGCTTCTCATGTGGTCAGGATGGCCCCAACCCCAGAGGTGACAATCATTTTTCTCTCTCTCTCTCTTGAAACTAGGAACCTGTGACATTTCCATGGTGCACATGGTCTGGCATAGGAGCAGTGAGCTCAAGGGGGACAGAGACATGCACAAAGGCATAGGCTGTGTCACTCGGTAACAAATCTAGTCTTCCCAGCCTCATTCTTCTTTCAGGGCTCATCAACTAGCCTAGCAATCAAGTATTGGAAGGAGATCCATCCTGGGATTCAGAGATGAGCCCAGGGAGAGGTGGGGGTTCCAGAGCTCTGGATCAGCAGCCTAGACATGGACACTGGATATGGTGTCAGGGTGACTCTGGGAAGGTGCAGTGACCATTCTGCTCCTCTTTTTCTCTACCTGTATTGTCTGAGTTTGAAATCAAAAGTGCTGAGTAGAGTGTGCTGATTAATATTGGCTGCCAACTTGATTGGATCTGGACTCAGTTAAGTCACTTCTTGGCAGGATTACTTGAGGGGGGAGACCCTCCCCAGAGTGGGCAACCCTTCTGGTGGTGGCTCAGTTTGAACGAGGTCAGAGGGAAATGCAGCCCTACTTTTTCTCATTCCCCTTCACTCCTGGCTGCTGAGTGCATCTACCCTGTTGTTGCCGCCCTTCGTTGGTGTGGTAGTTTGAATGTATGGCCCCAGGCTCAGGTGTTTTATTAAAACTAAGCTTGGAACTTGATCCCCTAGCAGGCAGATCCCTGCTCTAGGGGGGGTGTCACTGGGGGAGGATCTTGAGTCCAGCCCTGAGGTGCTTAGAGAGTAGGTGGGAACTCTGGCCATTCCTGGGTTTTGGTGTTTGCTGGCTGTTTAATTGTGTCTGTTTGCTTGGATCTATTAAAGTGAGCCAGCTTCTTCAGCTACTGATGGTGTTCCCCCTGGAGTTTGTCAACCTGAAATAAGCTCTGTTCCTCCCATTAGCTGTTTCTGGTTGGATGTTTGTCCAACAAGAAACTGACAACAACAGCTGGCATCAGAATTCAGATTCATTGGCCTTCCAATGACTGAAGACCAGCAGTTTTCCAGGAATCCTCTAGGACTTACACCACCAGATGGGGACTTGCTGAGGCACCATGTTCACGGAGCAGCTATCCTGTTCTCAGACTCTGCAGCCTGCAAACAGCCATCGCTGGACTGCCGAGTCCACTTGTGTAAGCCCATCTGATAAATCCCCTTGTATGATGTATTTATTTTATCTGCACTTCTCCTCTAGAATGTGGACTAATACACAGAGGGTTCACCACAGTGAAAACTCAGTGCACAACATGCTAGTTGTGATTGTCATAATCATGGAAATCACAAACTCAGAGTGCATGTTGAAAAAACTGTATAGGGCAGAAGAGATGGCTCAATGGTTCAGAGCACTTCCTGTGTAAGCCTGAGGGCCTGACGAGGCCTGAGAGACCCAGAATCTACATCTGGGTGTAGCCATGTGTGTCTGTCTATAACTCCATATAGTACAGGATCAGAGATTCCAGAACTACTCCTGGTGAAAATCTGGCAAACTCCAGGATCAGTGAGAGACTCTGGTCCAAGCAATAACAGGCGAAGAGCTATGAAGCAGGACACCTGACATCCTGCCCTGGCCACAGGTGAACACACCCATCACAGGCAAGTACATGGGACATTGCATGTACATGGGACATTGCATGAACATGTACACACACACACACAGAGTTGCATAATCTTTTGTAAATCTAAAATTGCCCCCTGAAAAGATCATTTAGAAATAAATACATTCATTTAATGTGGTTATGAAACTCTCATGAGTTTTTTTTTTTTCAAATTTATTCTCATCCTAAAAGCCAATGTCATTGGTATTTTGGACTCAATGTGACTGGATATCTTATTTTACTTTTTATATATTATTTATTTATTCATTTATTTGAGAAAGAGAGAGAGAGAAACAGAGAGATAGAGGGAGAGACAGAGAATGAATGGTATTCCAGGACCTCTAGCCACTACAAATGAACTCAATTTCCATGAGCCACTTTGTACGTCTGGCTTTATGTGGGTACTGGGGAATCAAGCCTGGGTCTTTAGGTTTTGTAGGCAAGCACATTAACCACTGAGCAATCTCTTCAGCAGGTCACTGGGCATTTTTGCTGTAAACAAGGATACAATGATGCATTTTGAAGCCAGATGCCTACTGAATGGAGCTTCACTGGCCTTCGCCAGCCCTTACCTGCTCTTCTTACCAGTGGGCCTTCATACATGCTGCTCTTCTGAGTTCTCTACCCGCTTTTGCATTTAGATAATTTCTCATCACTCATTAACTCCCAGCTTAATACATTACCTCATGGAAGTCCTTCCTGACTTTAATGTCTAGTTCAAAGCACGTTTTCCATTCACTATAGATAATCCTTGTCACAAGTGCAACTTTGTGTGTTTTATGCAAATATTTGATCACACTCTGATTCTCCATGGGAAGAGGCAACTTTATCCCCTTTAATTCATATTATCTCCACAACCCAGGATGCTGTTTGGCTCATAGTAGAAGCAGACTAGAGATCCTTTCTAAGAATGCAGGAATACATGAATGAGTTTGGATAGACATGCCCTGGTGAATTTGGCATTTCATGTGTTTGAATGATAACTTTGAGTCATTTCTGTTCCATGTGACCGCAACCTGAGCTCCACAAGGAAGGAGCTCTTGCTGGCTTTGGTCCACTACAATTCAGAAGTGGTCATGTTTTGTCTGGTATTATATTTACTTCTGTCCCTGCCACTCTATCTCGACTGCTTCTGAGACTCCTAAGAGCAGTTATTCTGTGCCGATCTCTTGTGTCACAATGAGCCATCAATTCACAGCCAATGCTCAGATTGGTTTCCTGAGCTTAAGCTCAGCCTCTCCGCCTTAGTGCTGGACAGGACCAATTGGCTTCCCGCAGATGATTGAACTTGCTCTCTTGAAGCCAGACCTGCCTACCTGCTAAATCTTCATGGTGCTCACACATTGCTTGAATGAATCGATACATGCATGCTGCTCCAGCTTCCAAGATCACCTCTCTGTGTCACGGGTGACAGATAAGAAGGCATTATCTTCCCCCTCCATTGTATCCTCACTGGGCAGAGGCACTGTGTGTCAGGCAGCACGGAGTGTGAAGAGAATGTGGGTTGTTTATCAGTTGGTCAGCAAGGAGGGCCCAACTCTATACAATACTTGGAAGTGGAGTAAATAGGAAAGGAATTATGAAGCAGTGTGCTTGACACGCAGGCCTTTCATACAGCAGCTCTATGCGGTAGATACTAAATCTGCGCCTTGAGTCTCACCGTGTCATTTTAACAACTAGAAAATCACAGATGTAGAGAGAAGAAATAGCTTGATCAAGGTCAGCCCACTGCTAAGCAGCAGAGATTAGAACTCAGATCTATACACCCTCAAAGTACATGTCTTTCTTACATGCCATTTTGCCTTCTACCCAGACTATGTGACCATGAGCAATCTGTTTAACCTCTCTGATCCTTCATGTTCTCATCAATAACTGGGAGGATTACCACACAGGCTTCCAGCGGCTGCCCTGAGAACCCAAATTAATGAATATTAAGAGTATATAAATGTCGTTATTACTGAACTCAATATCCATAAATAGGTAGGGCAGAAGGCATGAATTCTTTTGTTGGGCTGTTTAAGACAGATGAGAGCTTGTATTATTCTTGAAAGAGTTATCACAACTAGAGAAACAACACACTTTGTGTAAAAGATCATAAATGAGCAGGAGATACAATACCAGAGGGAAATACTACCTCTCTCTCTCTCTCTCTCTCTCTCTCTCTCTCTCTCTCTCTCTCTCCAGCCCAGCCTATTTTTATTTCAACTAAAATCCAATTTCAGATTAGATTGTTTATTCTTCGGCTGAGGTATGATCGGTTACAGCCCAGCTGTTTGGAGTGAGTGCAGAGCAGTTAAACACTGTTCTGCACCCTGGCCCTCTGCCAGCACCCGGAGGCACATGGCAGACTTTCCTCATGGGAGCGCTGTTCTTTACACACATTTCCCCAGAGTCTCCCTAATTTCACACAGGCCCTGCCATTCCCTGGACAGGTGCTTGCTTCCACAAGAAGAGACCCTGTTGAAATAAACCATTATGGTCCCTTGGTACAGGATCCTGGGTGACCTCAAAAAGTGAAGATTTTTGTTCCAGTGCCAGCTTCCCCTCTTGGCTCAGCTTCCTGTCTGATGAGATTTTCTTCTGGGTGTCATCCACACTGAGATCAGAGTTTGTGAATGTTTACAGTGCTCTGAAACCCAGTCTGTTAGCAGCAGAGGGAAGGAAAGAAGGTGATTGATAAACACTGAGGGCACAGAGAAAAGACACAGTTGCTTCCTTCAAAGACTGCCATCCATGGAGACGGATACGAGATGAATGAACGTAAATACAAACATAGGTGTTTCTGTGTCAGGCAACTGTTTTCTACTGTGTTAGGTCATTTGCTTCATTCAAACCTCACAACAACCCTAAGAAGACATCAGGTTATCCTCATGTTGCAGATGAGAAAACTTGTGTCCCAGGCCACACAGAGAAGTGGGAGAACCAGAGTATTTGACTTTCAGCTTTGATGCTCCCTCAACACTTCACAAGAAACTCACTCAAGTGATTAAAAATATAGGGTAGACGTAATATAAATAGGGTAGGTGTTTAAAATATAGGTAGACGTAAATAGGGTAGGTGTTAAAATATAGGGCAGGTGTAATTAAATAGGGAAGGTGTTAAACATCTTCCAAGAACGAAAGAGCTTCAGATGAGGTAATCACATGCCCAAAGGTCCAGAGGCACCAAAGAACCAACAAGGGACCAAACCAGCCACTCCCATGACAGCCGAGCAGGGCATGTGGGAATATGGGAACACAGAGAAGTGAGGAAGAGAGGTGATTGAAAGACCTGTCAGACTGGGAGGAGCCTGATACAGAAGGCTAAGGTTGAATCTTGGGGACCCACTGACCCTGAGGACAGGGTCTGGCAGGATGAACTCAAGTTGGAATAACCTCTCAGGCAGTAGAAAGGGAATGAAGCTAAGAGAGGCTGGAGGGAAAATTGAAAGCCATGTTACATGGTGACAGGGAGGGAGGGAGGGAGGGAGGGAGAGAGGGAGGGAGGGAAGAATCTCCATCTCTTTCTCTCCTGCTTTAGGAGGAAGGTGAGCCCCTCAGCAACCCCCTAGAGTGAGTCCAGCAGATTTTTCCAACATCTTGGCAGGAGCACGCTGGTCTGTATCCAGCAGCTGCTTATAAATTGGACCATAAGGCTTTGGAGGAATGAGATTTGGCCGATGGCATCGCCAATGTCAGAAGTCAGTGTGCCCTTCCAAGTCTGAATTGTTTAACAATCAAGTCCACTTATTGGTGATGCAAAGGCTAGGGCATCGCTTGGGGTTGAAAGGAGCTGTGCAGGGCACTTGAACTTGACCTCCCTCATCTCCTCACAATAGTCATGGAATTTCACTTTCCTAACTGTGATTGGTCCAAGGGTAGACTGCACAGGTAACTAGGGCCAATTAAGAATTCTTCTGTGAAACCCGTCATATGGATGCTGGCATTTTAAAAAAGGTCCTGTCAGTAGCCAGCCTACGTGGCATATAGGGAAATTATCCTAAAATGAAACAAGATAAAAAAAAATAAGACCAAATAAGGTGGACAGGCTTTTTGAGCCAGCAGATTAAGCTGAGCCTGAAGTCAGTCAGACCTTTGTGTAGATGAGATTCTAACTTTTCCAGCATTTTAAAATCTTTTTTATTATTTATTTGTGAGCAGAGAGAAAGAGGGAGAGAGATCATGGGCGTACGTCACCAGGGCCTCTTGCACTGCAAGCAAACTCCAGATGCATGCACCACTTTGTGCATTTGGCTTTACCTGGGTCTCAAAGCCAGGCTGTGTAAGGCTTTGCAAGCAAGTGCCTCTAACCACTGAGAAATCTCCCCAGACCAAGACTCTCACTTTTCAAAAGAAAAGCATTGGCATTGAATCTCACTGGTTCATTCCTGAGTCAATCACAGAAGCCTGGAGGTTTGAATGTGGTTTGGGTTAAGTCAAAAGGGCATGACCTTCACTCTAGAACTGAAGCATGGGTTGGGGGGTGGGTAACAACACCATCACTGCATGGACTCTGGGCACAGGTGAGTAGCCTTTCCAAGCCAGAATATTAATGCCTTATTCCAAAGAAAGAGAAGTGGTTACCAGCCAGGCAGCAAATAACAATAACCTTTTCCAACACAAAATGTCAAAATTTCATCAATCTTTCAGCATGCGTTAGTCCAACCCGCTGGGTTATTTAGAGAACAATTTCAGCAGGTGAGACGGAGCTCTGGGGAGAAGGGGTAACATGGCAGGTGTTCTTCTTCATTTGAGCCTTTTTATCAACCCAGTGCCCTTGGCACTCTGCCCCACCGAAAGCTCTGGTCAGCTAAAACGAAGTGTGTTTCTAGAAGCATGAGGCCTCTGCTTCTAACTTCTCATGCCTTTGTCCTCACATTAGCATACTTGAACTCAAACTGTCAGTCTGGGATAATTAGAGGTCATAAACAAATGAGGATTAGCACACTCTATACCCAGAGGATGCCATGGGCACAGACCCAAGCCCAGAGTTTGTGTTTCCAAGAATTCCTGAATTCACACCTCTAAGAAACTTTCTTGTTTAAGAAATGTCTTTATTATCAATAATTAGATACACTGTATGAGCAAATCTTGTGATAGTGCCCCCATTTCCCTCCTCTCTATCCCTGACCCACTGGGGACCCTCCTTGGTGAGCATACTAGATCAGTGCATGGGGTAGGGGGTTATGAATAGTACAAGAGGTAGCCAGTTCCCCCCACTTTGTGTGTTGTTGCTGAGGGGGGCGATGTCTCTGGATATTCTTCCCCACCATGGCTTTTACACTCTTTCCATCTCCTCTTCTGCTCAGTTCCCTGAGTCATGGTGGGTGAGTTTTAAGTCTGCTTTATTGTTGAGATCTTAAGTGTCTCTGGTCTTTTGCTTTGGGTTGTGTTGGGTATCGTTGATGTCTGTCTCCATTGACCTTTCCTGGGTTATCAGACTTACTGTGGTGATTGGTCTCTTGTTTATCTCACTACTTTCTCATAGGTTTCGTTTGGACCCTGTATGATAGGCCAGAGTTGGTTCATTTCCTACCTGTATGTCATCTAACATCCCTTGTCTTATTGGTGGAATTGTCCATGGTTCTCTCTGCCTTCTGGAAAATACAAATGGAATCTCCATGGGAGAGTGAGATCAGTATAGGTTAAATGAGACAAACCTTGCTATTTTGGCAAGATTCTAATGGGTGTAGAGTCTCTGTAGCTCTCTGGTAGTGGGAATTTCCCCTTGGAGCCCAGGTTCTTAGTCTCCATAAGATTTTTTTCTTTAGGAAAAACTGAGAAAGAGAAGGGGACACTGGACAACAAGGCATTTGGCAAAAGTCACTGCCCAAAGGTTCAGCAGACGTGGGTCTCCATCACAACTCAGTCAATTATGAGTGTGACATTGATGGGCAGATTCATTAGTTTGATCTCTTGATGCCTCAGTTTCTCATTTGTGAAATGGGAAAAATAATGTCTACTTAGCATGCTTTTGTTATGTGAATTAAAGAATAATGCTTGTCTACAGTTCTTAGCAAGGACGCTTTTTGAGTGTCACATAAGCAGGCTAGAGTGTCCTCCACTCTGCTGGGCTTGGAGAATTCATACCTCAGAGCAACACCACTGAAAAGCCATCTTATCTGTTTTCAGCTCCTTTTATTATGTTTTCTCCCCTAATCATTCTTTACTAGCTACCTGTGGATGCTGTAGATGATTATGACCTCACAGCTCTGGACCACAGGTGTTGGCAATATTAATTCCTTCTGGAAATGTTAGCTGCTAGGGAGACAGGTACTTTCAGGACCAATTCTTACATCTACATGGGGTTGAAGCTTCCATCACTTTTAGACACTAACTTTGCCCGCTAAATTCTGCTGTCAACTTGACCAGTTTAGGAATCAGGTAGGATTCCTGCCTTTTGGGCAGGTTTGTAAGGGCATTTCCAGGAAAAATTAACTGAAGGAGGAAGACTTTCCTCCAGAGTGGGTGGTGCTTCTGGGGATAGAGTATATGTAAAGAAGACCCCAGAGGACAGGGGCATTTGCCTGCCTGTCTGCCTGTGCTATTTGCTGGCACATGCACCCACCCTCCTGCTGCTATCTTTCATGGACATTGGAACTCACATGTCCCGGATGCCTCTCCGTGTAGGCTGAAGACCAGAGGTTCTTCCTCCAGTCTTTGGTGCCAAGTGGGGATTGTGAGGCAGCCAGCCTCATGGTCTGAACAGCTACCAGGTTTTCTGACTGTGCCCTGCAGATAGATATTGTTGAACGCCCTGTCCATACCCTGTAAGCTAATCTAATAAGTTTCCTTTGGAATATATACTTATTTTGTTGGTCTGTTCCTCTAGAGAACCCTGACTAATATATTAACATGCTTTCTAAGTTGTTACTTCTTTTTTTTTTCAGCTAGAACTCTCTGGAGAAACTTAGAGGAACAAGCCAAGGTCACCAAGTTAATCTGACTCATTGCTTTCATGAGTAAACTTGACTCCTATAATTCTATATTGAGCATGCTCAGTTACATTCACATCCACAATCTTGCCTTCTTGAGAATGCACCCTATGATATTGAACTGAACATGCCCAGAAATGTGTCCACTGTCTTTCTTTCTGAAATGTACCCTAGGACCTGCAACTGAGCATGCTCAGAAGGTGTCTACCCCTAAGGTGCTTACCTGCATATAGGTCTCATAGACACAGGTTGGGGAGAGCCCACCATGACGTCCGGGTTCTTGTGTTCAAGAACAAAGAATTGCACCAGGGACACATGGTTAGTAACAGAAATGGAGATGGTTTGTTAAGAAAGAGAAAGATATCCTAAGAATTAGAGCAGGCTAGTGAGTTGAGGAAAGACATACACCCCAAAAGTCCTGGGCTAGGGCTCTAGGGACCCTTTGTAGGTTATTTACACAACACTCCTTCACCCCTATTTGTACACTGCCAGCTGTTTTCACCCATGATTTGCTGTTACCTGGAGCCCAGGTAAGCAAGGGTGTCCGGTCTTCTGCTAACCAACTTCTTTCATGTTAATCTCTCTCTCTCTCTCTCTCTCTCTCTCTCTCTCTCTCTCTCTCTCTCTCTCTCTCTCCACAACTCTATTCTCCTGTCACTTAGGCTCCTAGAATAAAATTCCCACATTTCCTTTGTTTAGGGACAGCCTTGCTTTGCACATAATTACAGTTATATACAGAAAGCGGAACCAAAACTAAAGACATTTCTTTACCCACTGTGAGTAATAAATCTTCCTATATGCTGTTTTCACCCATCTGAGCTCATTGGCTTTACACTTCCTGAGAGAATTCACTGTGTTTAGTTAGATAGTCGCTAATCTCACTGCTCTCCCAACTTCTGGGGGTCACCAGGGGTCCTTGGGGCTCCTTGGCCCCATCCATCATTCCAGTCTCTGCTCCTTCCTTCTTAGGGTCTTGGACCCTCCGGTCCATGCGTCTTCCTTTTCTGTTTGTCTCTCTAAGTTTCACCCCTATTAAGATACCTGTCTTTTAATTTGAGTTGTACCTAACGATCCTTCTCTCCTTTTCTTTTTTTAAACATATTTCTGTATGTATTTGCAAGCAGAGAGTAAGATGGAAGAGAGTCAGAAAGAGAGAGAATGGGTCCACCAGGGTCTCCAGCTGCTGCAAACAAATGCCAGATGTTTGTGCCGCTATGCATCTGGCTTTACTTGGGCACTGGGGAATTGAATCCAGGTCGTTAGGCTTTGCAAGCAAGTAACTTAACCACTGAGACATCTCTCTAGCCCTTCCTTCCCTTTTTCAAAGTGGAATTAACAATGGAACCAAGAGACTGAGCAGACACCCTGCTAAAAGTTAAGATCATCTCATGTGAATGGAAAATGATTTTTAAATTCATTCTTAAGTCGATGTTCAAATAGGTTTTCTTTAAAAAAAAAAAAGAGTTATTTTTATAACCAACCGATAGTACCGCCTAGGGTTAGGGATGGAAGACAGAAAGTTCTGCACCACATAAGCTATTTAATTCCTATGTGCACTTTGCAGGTAAGGCAAGTCCAGCATTATATATATATATATATATTGAACTGAACATATATATGTTACCATGCCATTAAGGCAGGGCTCCAGCCACTTGGATATATGAATACAAAACCACAAACTGCAGAAAGCCTGCGCTTGGCAAGGCCTTCTCTTCGCCTTGAGCAGCCCACAGTTCCATGTGTGCAATTATTTGGGGACTTGGCGGCGAGGAGCAGTGGAAATAATTTCTTGGAAATGAAGAAAATCAGTAAGCATGAGGAAAAAATAGATTAAAGAAGAGAGCAAAGGGAACAAGAGAAAGACAGTGGAGGATAGGCTGATTGTTTTTTTCAGCCTTGTGTGGTTTTGGTGCCTGGCAGAAAATGAGGTTCTAATGATGTTTTTTAAGAATGGTTTTTATTTAGCGAGGCTGATGTAACTCCTGCTGCTTGTGTGTGTGCAGGAGAGACAGAAGGCTTGGCCAAGTGGTCTGGTCTCTCATCCTCCTGGGGTGGATTTCAGCATCGGTTTCCCTATGGCTCGGAATGTCTTAGCGGGGAAGCTACTCCCGTTGATGAACTAAATGGTTATATTTCCCTCTAAATACTTCTGTCTATGTCCACATATTAGCGCTGCTCTCGCTTTTGGTTAGAGAAGTTTCTCTTTTCAGATGGCGGTGACCCCTGGGGAGCATGAAAACTCATCACAGTGCTGAGAAGGGACAGTGGTGTACTCAGCACTAAGCGAGACACATCTGTCACACCCTCTAAGGCTCAGGGTCTGTTGTGGAAGAGGTGGTGGAAACAGCCAAAGCAATGGGAGAGATGCTTTGAAATGCAGCCTTCAAGACACAACGTGGCTGTTAACATTCCTACCTTCCAGCTGCTGACTTCACCTGCTCAAGACCAGCATGGTATTGAGCCATCAGAGGGTTATGGTAGATGAGGATGATGGAGGAGGGCAAGGAAAAGACAGTAAATTAGAAGAAAGAATAGAGGAAAGAAGACAGGAGACACAGGAAGATGGTGAGGGAGATTATAGAAAGTTTTTAAGTAAAGGAGGGGTGAGAGGAGGGTTAGTCAAAATGTAAGAAGTTAAGAATAAGCCATATGGGGTTTTTGTGTTGAGAATTGTTGTCCTTGATACTCACCCACCATGACTCAGGGAACTGAGCAGAAGAGGGGGTGGAAAGATTGTGAGAGTCGTGGTGGGGGAGATTATCAGAGGCATGGCACCCCTCAGTAACAACACACTTGGGTCAGGAGAACCTGGCTGAAGACTGGGCTATCCATGGTCCCCTACCATAAAGACTGATACAGATGGCCCATGGAGGAGGATATCCAGCTGACTGGGGATGAGGAAGGTGGGCAATGAAGAATTGGGAATAACAACTCATTGTTGGCCCACTAAACAATGTAACTCATTATGGACAATTAAAAAAAAGAATAAGCCATATGGAAACCTACTTCTTTGGATAATGGTACACTCAGTAGCCACAGATTGTTACTAGAAAAACTTCAGTGCCAGGGATGGGATACCTTCCAGTGAGTTGTTGGCGAGGGAGGTTCCTGGGGCCCCCAAAACATTACAGGCCATTGCTAAAGCTCTTGGTTGCCCACCAGAATGAGATGGTTGGACCCTATTGCTGAAGACCACATATGCTTGGGCTGCAGGTCACTGGGAAATCAAGCTGGAGCTGAGCTGGAAACCTCCTCCCTGTTAACCAGCTGACAGAAAGCTGGGAAGAGCTATGGCTGCCTGCAGCCCTGTGGGAGAGAGAAGCCATCAATGGTGGTGAACAGCAGTGGACCTTGTAAGCCTTAAGACTGGCCAGTCAGTCCAAATACCAACTGGGGCAATAGTGGCATGTCTACTGTAGGAGAAACCAATTGCTCTCTAATTAGCTGGAGGCTGTTATGGGTCCCAGGCAAAACACCAGGCCCATGAATGAAGACTCCTCCAGCAATTTGGGGGCCAACCCCAGCAGAAATAAACCATAGAAAACTGAAACAAAAGACATGGGTATGCTTTTATGTATTTTAAAAATTATTGTATTATTTTAGTTTTTATAAATATTTTTATTTTTAAGCAGAGATATAGAAAGAGACAGAAAGAGAGAATGGTCTCTGCAAAGGAACTCCAGGTACATGTGCCACTGATTGAATCTGGCTTTATGTGGGTACTGGGAGATCAAACTGGGGTCGTTAGGCTTTGTAGGCAAGCACCTTGACTGCTGAGCCATTTCTCCAGCCTGGAATTCTATTCATATTTATTTGCATGTGGGAAGGGGGCTTTCGTGGTCTATTACCACTACAAATAAATGCCAGATGCATGTACCCCATTTTTTTCCAGTTTTCACAAGAATCTTTATTATTTTTTAAAACATGTGCACTATAGGAAATAAAAAAAACAAAGAAGCAAAAAGCAGTCATCCAGTCCCAGGCCCGTCAATTGGACACGTATGCCTGGCTCTGGCATGAGTACACACAGCCATGCCATTTAAGTAACTGAGACTGTATAGTGTCATTCAACTCAATAACTCCAAGCTACACGAGTATTCTGATAATTAAATATAGTACATCATCTCAGCCTGTTAGAATTGCAATCCTATTTTCCTTGGCAACAAAAACGTCACAGAAGACAGAAATGGCCATAGGCCTCTAGATAGAAGTGTTGGTAGATTACCAGTAAAAGTCGCATTGTCTTGATGTTTAACTTAAAAATCAAACATCAAGCAAAAGAATAAGCATAGTTTCCTTTTTGTTGTTTTTTGTTTTGTTTTTCAAGGTAGGGTCTCGCTCTAGCCCAGGCTGACTTGGAATTCACTATGTATGTAGTCTAAGAGTGACCTTGAACTCACAGCGATCCTAATCCTCCTACTTCTGCCTCCTGAGTGCTGGGATTAAAGGCAAGTACCACCACACCTGGCATGGTTTCCTGTTTAATATATTTACTTATGAGAGAGAGAGAGAGAGAGAGAGAGAGAGAGAGAGAGAGAGAGAGAGGATATTGGTGTGCCAGGTCTTCCTGCTCCTGCAAACTAACTCCAGATGCATGTAGCACTCTGTACATCTGTCTTTACGTGGGTTCTGGGGATTTGAACCCTGACCATCAGTCTTTGCAAGCAACTGCCTTTAACTGCTGAGCCATCTCTCCAGCCCTAAGCAGAGTGTTTCTAAGAGTTCATCAAATCTACTATCAAGAAGGTATGTTCAAGCTGGCCATAGTAGCTCACGCCTTTAATCCCAGGACTCAGAAGGCAGGGGTAGGTAGATCACTGTGAGTTCAAGGCTACCCTAAGACTACTTAGTGAAATCCAGGTCAGCCTGGGATAGAGCAAGACACTACCTCAAAAAAAAAATGGACAAGAAGGTATGTTCCCACTGAACTAAGGATTCCTAGAGAACAGCCAGAGGATGCCCATATACCAACTGCTCCGTCATCGTGTCAGTCTGAGCACATCTGGCATGTACCACGCCTTGTGTGGTGCTGAGGATCTGAACCTGAGCCAGCAGGCTTTTCAAGCAATAGTCTGGCTGTCCCAAAGACAGAGCATAATGAATAATGGGAAAATTGAGGGGAAATGGGAACCATTAGACATTGTGTAATGGCATAGGCACTTTGAAAAACAGCAAGACCATTTCTCAAAATAGAAACCATGGCATCATCTGATCCATTCTAGATGCAGAGCCAAGAGAACTTGAACGATATGCTGACTCAGGTTCTTGTACATGAATGCTTAAAGGAGCAGCGTCCATCATTACCCAAAGTGGAAACGTCCCCGATGCACATGAGTTGTGAATGGATAAACAAAATAAAATGTGCTCCATCCATCAGTGGAATATTACTCAGCCATCAATAGGAATAAGCCACCAATACACATGGCCACACAGTCAGTCATTCATGGCTAAGGACTGGACAAGTCACCTTTTTTGAATTTTCAAAAACCACAATTTAAATCGGTCAGTGGTCGCTGAAGGGATGGGGTTGGGAGGATGACGGGAGTGGTTGTGAGTGGGCATGAGGAATCTTTGAGGGTGAGTGTATCAGTTTCTTTCTCCCTGCTGTGACAATATACCTGACAAAAGTAACCTTGGAGGAAGGAAGGGTTTATTTAGGCTCACAGTTTGGGAGGACACTCCGTTATAGTGGGACAGGCATGGTGGCAGGGTGTGAGACCGGTGATGACATGTCCTCCCCAGCGAGGAAACAGAGAATGAGGGGTACTGATGCTCAATTTGTTTTCTTCTTTTATTCAGCACAGTTCCCCATTGTGACTTCCATAGTAAGGCTGCTTCTTCCCACCTTAGTTAGTTAACCCAGTCTGTGAACTCCCTCTCACACATGTCCATCGGATTGTCTTCTTGGTGATTCTGGATCCTTTCAAGTTGTCAGTCAGAATTAACCATCGCAGTAAGGGATCATAGTGATGGTTTCACAGCTCTGTGAATATACTGATTATCCTTGAATGGTGCATTTACAATTAATGAATTGTATGGTCTATAAATTATAGCTTAATAAAACTGTTAAGCGATGGCTGGTCTATTAACCCAGCTAGTGAGGGACAACCACTAGACACCAAGAAGTCTGATCTCTGACCCACCATTCTTACCCTACACACGCCATAGCCTCACCCCAGCCTGAGAATAAATCCCAGTCTCACTGGGTTCCCTTTTTCTCTTATGGCCCAGGAGGCTCCTGGGGAGAGGTCAAGATGACCAGGCCCAGCTGGGGTGCTGGCAGAATTAGCTCTGCAATAGATGCTCCCAGAGTGGCTTCAGAGACAGCCAGCTCTGCAGCCACGGGGGACCTGCCTCCCACCGCACCTCAAGTGTGATTAAAGAAGCCATAGGTATTTGTCCTGACTCCACAGCCCAGCCAGCCATTCATGTAGAACAGAAACTTTGAGGCACTTGGAAGCCAACTAATTAATTGTTGCATCAATAAAACCAAGGTCTGACCCTCTCATGATGAATTACATCGTTTCAAAGAACTTAACAGCTGCATTAGAGAAAGAAAACAAAGGAAACCATAGAGGTAAATTTCCTCTTCCCAGGAGTCAGCGTTTCTCAAGGAACAGAGGTCGTAGACCCATGAGCACTTGCATGAGGGTAGAGATGGTGCGTTGCTCTGCCAAGACGACCCTTGGTGGGTTCACATGAATGATTTAAAGCCAGAAAAGCAGAGTGCTGGAATCCCAAATTAACAAAGCCCAAAAGTCAGACTCTGTCACCAGGACTAGTGGTGCATGTCTGTCATCTCCACACTTGGGAGGTGGAGGCAGGAGTATCATGAATTCAAGACCATCCTCAGCCGCATAGTGAGATTGAGGCCAGCCTGGGATGCATGAGACCATGTTTCTGAAAAACAACCAAATTAGGGCTGGGGAGATGGTTCAAGAGTAAGAGCACTTTCACACAAGCAGGAGATCTCCCCAAGCAACCAATGCCAAAAGCCTGGTGTGGCCATTCACGTCCGTATCCCAGTCCTAAATGGGGTGAAGGCAGGAGACACACTAGGGCTCCCTGGTCAGCGAGGCAGCTTCCAGTTCAGTGAGAGACTCCGCTTCAAGGAAACAGCACAGAAGAGCAATAGAGGAAGCCTGCCATTCCACTCTGTCTTCTCATATGTCACATGCATAGGACACACATCCGCACAAACGTGCACACACACAAAAAATAAATAAATTATAAAAAGCAACAACGAAGCCTAACTCTGGAGCAGGTGAGCAGGAGTTCGAATTTGAGGTGAGGCTCTTTCAACCTGGACTCAAGAATAGAATGTGCCTCTTAACAGCATTAAGACTGAGGTAAACTGAGGCAATATTGCAGTGTTCATAAGAGGCTTCCAGGAGCTTCTATAAACACTTATGTACAGGCTTTACGTAAGTATGTTTTCTTTTTGCTAGTGTGAGGATCAGGAATGGCAATTCTGGGTGCTGTGCTAAGTATATGTTTTAAAGTCTGTCAAAAATTGACAAATTGTTTTTCAGAGTGGCAGAATTGCTCCCATTTTCTCTCACAGAGTACCATTCTTGTATCAGTTGCTTTCACATTGCTGGCAACCAAAATATCCAATAGAAGCAACTTAGGAAAGAAAGATTACATTTAATATGTGACCCAAGATCACTCTGCCTCATCCAATGTGGCCCAGAAAAGTCAAACGGTTGGTTTAGTTTGACTGGTGACTTACCCATCATAGAAGGAAGGGAAGGCAGAGAGGGATGGATCAATTGTGATGGCCAGGAGCTTGGGGTGAAGGCTGTTCACATGTTCACCAGGAAGTAGAGAGATCACCTGAACCAGTGGTAGGGCTGTAATTATCAAAGGCCTGACTCTAATGACACACTTCCTTCAGTCGGGCTCCACCTCCAGCTTCCCATCACAGTGCCACACAAGCCTGTGATGGGCTGGGAGATTTCATATTCCAACTGTCAGAGTTCTCAGAGTGATCCAGGTGGGCAGAGCCTCATTATGATTTTAAATTGCATTTTTCTAGTGGCTGAATGTGTTGAAGATCTTTGTTCTATTTTTCTTCTACTCATTTTCAGTGTGTTGCTGATGGTGTTTTTGGTTGTGGGTTTTTTCCCCTATTTTATACCTGGGTTTTCTGTCATTGACTTTGAGTGCTTTGTATGCGTTCTGGCACAGTCTTCTGTTGAATATACGATTTGCAGACAATCTTACCCACTAACTTGTCTTTTCATTTCTTAACAGCATCTTTCACAGAGAAAAAGTTTTAAGTTTTGCTAAAGCCCACTTTGTCAACTTATCCTTTATGGAATATGCTTTTAGCATCAGGGGTAATGAGAGTGTTTTGGATAACCCCAGGATGCAAATATCTTCTCTCATGCCTTCCTCTAAGTATCACATTTTTGTTTTTTACGAAGACACCTATAACCTTTTTTTTTTTTTAATACAGTGCAAGGTCTGGATCAAGCACTACGCTATGGGATGTGGGTTATGGATAAAGCGCTTTTTTGTATATAGATACCCAGTAATTTCAATATCATCTGTTGGAAAGAATATGCTTCTTCTACAAATGGCCTTTGCAACTTCCCAAAAGTCAACTGGCACATGTACCTGGGCCTGTTTTCCAAGTCTCCTTTCCACTGATCTACAGGTATCAATCTCATACTCTGCTTTTGAAAATTCTTTAACTCTTCATTGGCAACTTCCATACATATAGACAATGTAACATGATCATAACCCTCTTCCAAAACACCGTTTTCCCTCTTCCCAAATTTCCCCTCTATGGAATCCCTTCTTTCCAACTAATGTCTCTTCTATTTTGATGTCATACTTTTTTCCCTCCTACGATGCAGGTCTTGTGTAGGTAGCATCAGCCACTGTGAGGTCATGAACATCAAGGCCACTTTGTGTCTGGACGACAGCATTGTAAGCACTCCTCCCCTTCCTTTGGCTCTTACATCCTTTCTTCCACTTCTGTGATGGTCCCTGAGCCTTGGAGGGTGTGATAGAGATATCTTAATGCTGAACAAACCTATGCCAATTCTTCTCAGCATTTAGGTGAGTTTTGAGTCTCTCAGTATTCACTGCCTTCTGAAAAGAAAAGATTCTCTAACCAAAAGTGAGAGCAGCATTAATATATGGGTGTAATCATAAGTGTCTAAAGGGCAGTTTGGTGGAATAATACATATCTTTAGTCAGACAAGAGTAGTAGTTTCCCCTCTAGGACTGTGACCATGTTAGCCATAGGCTTTTGCTTAGGTTTTCTGTACCAGGCATGAATTCCCTCCCATGAAGTGAGCCTCAAGTCCAATCAGAGAGCAGTTGCATTCCCAGGTAACAGACATGGCATATTTGGCCTGACCTGCCAGCCATAAAACATGCAGGGTCCACTGCTGGTTCAGACCATTGATGACTTTTCTCCCCCAACAGGCTGCAGAGCTCTTTCCAGCATCCTGACAGCTAGTCACCAGGGAGGAATTCCAGCTCAGCTCCAGCTTGATTTCTCAGTGACCCAAGCCTGTGGGGTCTTCAGCAATAGAGTTTTCCCATCAGTTATAATAGGCAACCAAGAGCCTTGGCAATGACCTGTAATGTTTTGGCATCAGGTATCTCTCTGGCCAACAACCTCCTGGAAGATATCCCATCCCTGACACTGAAACTTTTCTAATCACAGTCTATGGCTTCCGGCCACAACATTATCTACCTCTGCAGGATGCTTATGCCCAAACTCCTTCTTTTTTAACATATATATTATTAGCTTGTGAAGAATTAAGTTTCCATATTGCTTATTCATAACATCTTAAATTTTGATTAACCCTCCTCTCACCCCCTTCTCTCTCCTATCCCCTTATTCTCTTTTGATTATTGTATTTTATAGCAAGACAAAAACTTTAATTTTATTCTTTGATTTCAAATTATTTTTTGTTCTTCTAAGTCACTTGATTTTCCACACACGTTTGGATTTGGGTTAAGAGATTATCTTTTAGAAGGCTTTGAAAAGATGAATTCAAGATACCATCTCTCCCCAATTAGAATGGCTATAATAAAAAAGACAAAAACCGGCAAATTCAGTGAAGGTGTGGAGGAAGAGGGGCTTTGATATATTCTTGACCAGAATGCAAATTACTATAACCATTAAGAAAAAGAGCATAGAATTTCTTCAAAAAAATGAAAGCTAAGGTGCTGGGGATATGGCTCAGGGGACAAAGCACTTACAGCCAAAATCTGAGTGTCCAAGTTCTGATTCCTAGATTCCACAAAGAAGCCAGAAGCTGTAGCAGCCTTCTGTATTCCCAGCACGCTGATGGCAAGATGTGAGACAGAAAATTTCCCAGAAGCTCATGGTCTATCTAGTCTGGTGAGCATAACAGTGAACAACACGAGAGAAAGAGAGAGAGAGAGAGAGAGAGAGAGAGAGAGCAAGAGAGAAAGAGAGAGAGCAAGAGAGAAAGAGAGAGAGAACATACATCTCTCTGCCTCAAAAATGACTTGGAAGGCAAGCACTTAACCCATTGAGCTACTTGCTCTGGTTTCAGAGGTTTCAGTCCATGACCACTGGGCTCAGTGGTTTCTGGGACGCAGTGAGACAGAGCATCACAGCGCATGAGAGAGGAGAGATGCTCTTCTCACAGCCAGCAGCAAGGGGAGAGGCAGCTCCAAGCCCTCCTTCTCAGTTTCTATCATTTCCAATGATTCTCTCGAGTTGAGTTATGAATCCATGGGTGCACTAATCCATTGATGAGATACACCAGCTGGGGACCAAGCCTTCAGCCTTTTTAAAAGCACTCTTCTTACCCACACCCTGGAAGTTCATATAATTCAAGATAGCTATGAGAGATTTTGAAGGTTCTCATCCCAAGGAAATGATAAATGTTTGAAATGTTAGATAATCTATCTATCCTGATTTGATCTATATGTTTGTAAATGGACCAAAACATAAACTGTATCCCATGAAGGTGCACAATGATGGTATATATGCCAATGTAAAAGGCTGGGGACTTGGGAGACAGCTTAATCAGTGAAGCGCTTATGTCACAAGCATGAAGACCCGAGTTCAATCCCTAAAACCGAGGTAAAAATTTCAGGCATGGTGGCACACACTTGTAATCCTAGCTCCGTGGAGGTAGAGACAGACATAATTCTGGCAATATACAAATTAGCCAATCTTGCCTAATTTGTGAGTTCCAGGCTAATGAGAGACCCTGTCAGATTGCATTCCTGAGAAATGACCCCCTGAAGTTGTCCTCTGGGCTCTACTTTCTTGTGCTGGCACACACATATGTGTGCACAACTGCACAAATAAACATACCCACATATACATGAACACATGCACATCTGCACACACACACACACACACACACTTATTGTTTAACAAGTTATAGATTCCAATTCCTTTATAGATTTGTATTTATCCTGATCCATGTCTGTCTTGGTCAGTTGGTAGTTTGTACTTTTCAAGAATCGCTTCATTTAATCTAAGAGCGTCAAAATACATCAACCACACACCAGAATAATTGCATTTTTACACGTTTAGTCTGTCTTCTTTGCAATCCAACCTTTTATCATTGTGTAATATCTTCATCCTTTAAATTGAAATTTACGCAGCTATTGGGCTGTTCTTTTTTTCTTCTATTTGGGCTTACTTTTTTTCTTATATACTCTTAAAAATATTTTTATTTAGTTTTTGCAAGCAGTGAGAGAGAGAAGAGAGACAGACAGAGAGAATGGGCATGCCAGGGCCTTCAGCCTCTGTAAATGGACTCCAGATACATGCACCCCTTTGTGCATCTGGCTTTACTTGGTTACAGGTTGTCAGGTTTGCAGGCAAGAGCCTTAACTGCTGATCCATCTTTTCAGCCCCAAAGTTATCTCTCTTTTCTTTTATTTTTCTTTTTGGTTACCCTAGCCCAGGATGAACTGGAATCTACTATTTAGTCTCAGGGTGGCCTCAAACTCATGGCAATCCTCCTACATCTGCCTCCCAAGTGCTGGAATTTAAGGTATGCACCACCACACCCAGCTAGCTACCTCATATACTTAAAAATATTTTCTTATTTATTTGTGTGTGGAAGAGGGACAGACACAAAGAGAGAGAGGGGGGAGAGAGAGAGAGAGAGGAAAAGGCAGGGGAGAGAGAATGAATACAGGCATGCCAGTGCCTCCTGCCACTGCATATGAACTCCAGGCACAGACACCATTTTATATATCTGATTTTATGTGGGTAATGGGGAATTGAACTCAGGCCATGAGCCTTTGCAAGCCAGTTCCTTTAACCGCAGAGCCATCTCTCTAGCCCGCCTTTCTTATATACATTTATGTGTGTATTTGAAGTCGGATTTTCACCAACAGCATCTCACTGATCATAGTAATAAATCCACCCTCACAATCACTCCTTTCAATTGGCGTGAGTGAGGCCATTTGAGGGATTTGTAAATAGGTGTGTTGCTCTATTTTTATTAGTGTATGTTAATTATGCAGTCAAAAATTTCATAACACTTCCATGAATACACACAAAGCGTTTTGAGCATATTCGCTTGCTTTATTACCCTCTCTTATTCCTACTTCCTGTTTCCATTTTCATCTTTCATAACCCTGCTAGTTCCCCTTTACCTCCTCGTCTCCCTTCCTCCCTCCAGATTCCACCTAGGAGAGAAATCACGCCACAGTTATCTTTCTGAGTTTGGCTTTATTTCACTTATGATGGTCTCCAGTTCCATCTACGTTCCTGAAAATGACCCAACTTCATCCTTCTTTATAGGCGCATTAATTATTGTATATGTGCTGCATTTTAAATCCTTTCACCTCTTGGTAGGTGTCTACCCACTGATGGGAGTCATTCCCTAATTTGGCTACAATGAAGAGTGACACGATATCCATGGGAATATCAACATCTCTATAGTAAGTTGACTTTCTTTTGGATACATAGTCAGAATTGGTATTGCTATATCATATATATAAATTCCGAACTGCAGAAACATGTACCACTTTGTGCGTTTAGCTTGATGTGTGTATTGGGGGAATTGAACCCAGGCCAACAGCTTTGCAAGAAAGTGCCTTGAACTTCTCAGCCAGCCATCTCTTAGCTCCTTAAATGTTTATTTATTTATTTATTTATTTATTTATTTATTTATTTATTTATTTATTGTGTGTGTGTGTGTGTGTGTGTGAGAGAGAGAGAGAGAGAGAGAGAGAGAGAGAGAGAGAAGTTGGATAGTGCCTCCTACCACTACAAACATGCACCACTTTGTGCATCTGGTTTAACTTGGATATTGAGGAATTAAACCCAGGCTATCAGGTTCTGCAAGCAAGCACCTGTAACTTCTGAGTTATTGATCCAGCCCAATTTTTTTTGAGTTCTTTATATCTTATAGATATTAACCAGATGTTAAGATGAATAGCTTGTGTCATGGTTTGATCCAGGTGTCCCCCACAAACTAATGAATGTGTTCTGGGTAATCAATCCTCAGCTGATGGCAGTTTGGATTTTACAACCTCAATGGACTGTGTTGTTGGGGTTGTGTTCATGGGGATTATAAGCCAGCTTCTCCTTGCCATTATTTGACACACCTTCCTGCCGCAGTTTCCAGTGCTGTGGCGGAGGTGATGTCCACCCCTCTGCTCATGCCATCATTTTCCCTGCCAGGATGGAGTCTCCCCTTGAGTCCATAAGCCAAATAAACCCATTCCTCCACAAGCCGCTTTTGCTTGGGTTCTTTCTGCACAGCAACTAGAAAGCTGACTGCAACAGTTTTGGTACCAGGTTGTGGGGTCATCTGTTGCTGCTAGAACCCTGATCTGTGGCTTTGGAAGTGATTTGCAGGAGGAATGTGGATGGGTTAGAAACCTCGTCCTAAGAGGTGCCTTGCAGTCTTGTAAGTACAGAGTGATGGATCATTCTGGTCAGAGTTGCAAGACCTGAATGTAATGAGAACTGTGGACTGTGAGGTTTGGCTTACATGGGTGAGAAAGAACTTTGTCAGGACTGTGCCAGAAGCAGTTAGTGTGAGAGGCTTGCTGCGTTCTGTCTGTCTGTGTCCTGAGAACCTGTGCAGGGTTGGTTGATGTAAAGATGGACTGGTGTGAGCAGATGGAGATGGCACAGAAAGAAAGATCTTTGGGTTGAAACTGCTGCCCAATCACCTGCAATTGTTTGAGCAATTACAACCATTGAGATTGGGCCAGCTGTTCTGCACTGGAACAACAGGAAGAATGCGGACTCTTTGAAGTAAGGGGCCTGAATGCTTTGTTCCCCCCTGGATTAACAAGTTGGTAGCCCACCTGGTTCTGTGGAGTAGAACAAATGCAAGAACAGAGGGTCATTGGATTTGCAACACAGTTTTGTTTTTGAAAAATGGCCATGGGCGTGTGAAACAGGTGTGCTAGGTTGCCTGCATGGAGCCCAATGGAGCCATGAGGATGAACTGTGGGTTGCAATGGAGACCCAAAGAATTCCAGAACTATGGATGGGTGCCAAGGCAAGCTGCCCACACTGGATGAAGTTTTCCTGGACTGTGAGTAGCTGAGTTGGAGGGGAGGAATTGAATCTCCAAGAGACTTGTTATTGGTTAGAATCATTGAACTTGCAGTTAGAGATTGATGGTGCCCTGCTTGTTTTAAATCTTGTATTGGTTCAATCTGTTTTTGCTGTGCCTCATGTTTTGCAGTGTGAATGTTCTGTGCCATTACGGGTTTATTTTTGGTATTATGGCTCAATTGAAAGCTGTGAGGACTTAAGAGTTGAGCTAAACACATTGTATTTATATCATGTATGATTATTAGTTTGTGGTGACCAGGGGCGGACTGTCATGGTTTGATCCAGGTGTCCCCCACAAACAAATGAATGTGTTCTCAATGATCGATCCTCAGCTGATGGCAATTTGGATTTTACAACCTTGATGGAGCTGTGTTGTTGGGAGAGGGCTTATGGGGATTATAAACCAGCTTCCCTTGCTAGTATTTGGCATACCTTCCTGCCGCTGTTTCCAGTGCTGTGGCGGAAGTGATGTCCACCCCTCTGCTCATGCCATCGTTTTCCCTGCCAGGATGGAGTCTCACCTCGAGTCTGTAAGCCAAATAAACCCATTCCTCCACAAGCCACTTTTGTTTGGGTTCTTTCTGCGCAGCAACTAGAAAGCTGACCGCAATAGCTTGCAAAGACCTCTTTAGTTGTCTGTCTATGGACTTTGTATACCACACTATAACTTTTTTATTGTCTGCCTTATTTTGTTTTACTTGATTTTTTATAACTCATTTTAGTTTCTATGTTGCGGTTTTCACTAGCTTTTTTGGTTGGTCTAAAAATTCTTAACATGTCTTTTTTGTAAATGATTTAATTTTTTATTTATGTTTTGTATATTGGTAGTGTATAGCACTGTACATTTCTGCAGTACAAATATGTGTTTGAATACAATGTTGAATGCCTAAATTAAGCTAATGAACATGTTCATTGCCTTGAATATTTAACATTGTTTTCTACTGAGAAATTTAACATGTACTTTCTTAGTGATACTGAAATGTTTCATGCTCACCAAATTTCACTTTTTAAAATATTTTATTGAGAATTTTAACGCAGGAGCATCCTGTAATTTGATCATATTCCCATTTTATTGACCTCTTTTGTCCCTGTTCTCTCCACAGCTGATGAATGGATCATGAAGAAGTGGTGCATGTACATAATAGACTTTGATTCATGAGATTTAAAACTTCATAATCTGTTTGAAATCAATCTTTTACATTTTTAAGTGAGATATAAAGATATTCTCACTGCAGGTCTTGCTTGTTCTTCGTTTTTGTTCAGTGCTGTCTTATACATAATGTCTTTCTCCATTAAGTATCCCACTAGACAATATTAATATATCTGCATTCAACTGTTAAATCTATTTTTAAAAAGCCAAGAGGAGAGCCATCTATTTTTTAAGACAGTTACCATTTCTCTTGCTCTTCCTTCATTAACCAATGTTCAAAAGTTCTTTCTGGAATCATCTCCCTTTTACCTTAAGAATTTCCTTTAGCAATTCTACAGAAGTTGGGCTGCCAACAAATTATCTCGCTTTTTCTGTTACCCGAAGCTGTCTGCATTTTGCTTTCATTCCCAAAGAATATTTTCTCTGATCATCAGGTTCTGGATTGACAGTTTTTGTCTTCCACAGTGAAATATTTTCCACTTCAGTTTGGCTCCAATAATTTCTGGTGAGAAGTTCAGATTAATCTAAATTATGGTTCTTATAAATAAGGCCCTCCTGCCCCTATGCCCTGGCTGCTCTCAGGACTTTTCTGTATAACTAACTTCCTGAAGACTGAGTATTGCCTCTCTGTATGCATTAGTTATGTTTGAGTCCATGGGAGGGGATGATTGATGTAAACAACTCAAGGGAAGAAGGATATATTTTGGCTCATGGTTTTAGAGGTTTCAGTCAATAATGTCAGGGGAGTCATAACCACCAGGAAGGAGAGAGAGAGAGAGAGAAAGAGAGAGAGAGAGAGAGAGAGAGAGAGAGAGAGCATGGCTGCATTAATAGGTATCCTCCTTCTTCTCCTTTATTAGGGACTCCCCCCGTCTTTAGGATGCTGTCACTCATGTTCAGGGAAGGTCTTTCCCATGGCTCCCTTAGTTAATTCTTTCTAGAAACACCCCCACAGACCCCCAGAGGTATGCTTTCTAATTTCCATCCAATTGCATTCAAGATGAACCATCACACAGGACATAATGTTGTGAAGTTTTTCCTGTTTGGGGTTCACCAAACCTCTAGATTAAAGCTGGGTTTTTGTTATTGTTGTTTATTTGTTGATATATTGGGGAGATTTTAGTCCTTATTTCTTGAATTTTTTTGCCACAAAATTTTGTGTGGCATCACACAGAGGTTAGATCTTTTAGGATCATCTCTGAGACTGTTTTAAGGGGAAAAATCTTTTTTTCTCTCTCTCTCTTTTCAGCTTGGACAACTTCTTCCCATCTAAAGGTCACAGATTCTCTTCTGTTCTCATTTTGCTACTTTATTCCTCCAGAAGTTTCCTTGTTCCTGTAGTTTTCAGTTCTAAATGTCCATTTGATTCTTCTTTATATCTATTTTCGTTGCTGACATTTTAAGTATTTTACTCACTTCAAGAGTGTCTGGCTATTGGAGCACCTCAGTCTCCTTTGCAAGATAACTCCAACCTCTCTGTCTTTTTGATGTTATCACTAATTGGCCTTCCTTGTCCCTTGGTAGAGTCCTCCAGAGGAACAGAACCAGTAGAATGAATACATACTATAAAGGGAATTTATTGGACTGGCTTACATGGTACAGGCTGGGCAGTTCAACAGTGAATGTCTGAAGGCTGGAGAGTCTGAGGACCTGTTAGCTGCTCACTCCACAGAGCTGAATGCCTCAGCTGTCTCGATCTGGTGCCAAAGCTCAGGGATCCCTGGGGCTGTGCTAGTCTTTGGTTCACACCGTAAGGCTGAAGAAGCTGGAGTCCAATGTGGTCCCACAATGAGGTAGATGAACTCATCAGTCAGTAACACAGGCCACCAGGGGAAAGGTATTGCTTCTTCTTAGAGCTTCTTTCTCTGTAGGATACCATTGCAAGGGCTGTCCACTCTGGGGGCAAGTCTTCAACCCTCAATTCATTGTTCCTGCAAGACCTCCTCAAGATCCGATCAAGTTGGCAAGAGAGGTTGAACCGTCACACCAAGCAATTTGATTTTTATGATTTTTCTACATGGATTAATTTTGAATGATATCCTCATATTATATAAAAAAGACTCTGGATGTTATTTAAATCCTACTGAAAACATTGATATTTTTGTTTGAGTGGGTGGTTGACCCCATGGGTTTAGACCACAAATTCATACCACCCTTTTATATGCTAGAATATTAATATCATCTCCACTCTTGGGGGCTTGACAGGGATAATTTCACTGGGCTGCTTATGGCACCACACACAGGCTGGGACCAGGAAGTGTCTGATGTCAGTTCAGTTCTTTGGTATATCGCAAGGGACCACATCTGTACCTCTGCAACATAGGACTGAGCCCTTATCCTGTGACACCTTGGGGATGCTTTCTTGAACTCCTGGCTTCTCAATCTCTTCCATATACTTTGGGATTCTTGGATTTGAAACTCGAACCAATGAGCTGGGCTCATCCTGTGAATGTGACACCAGGATGCCCCTTACTGTTCCCAGAGGCTGAGCTGGTGTTCACCTCCTAGTTCAGGCTTCACTGGGTCTAGTGTGGAGAACTGCCAATTCTATGGCTCTTCAAATGATAGTCTCTCCCTAGATCTGTCTGCTTCTTTTACTGTCTGGAGTCCTCAAATACAAATCCAGAAATGATGCCCACGTCTTATTTTATGGCTCCGTTCTATGAGAGATTCAGGATATATTGTATATTCACCCCACTTTGCCCAGAATTGGAAGGAATGCATAACATTATCCCTTCAGACTAAGACTAACCACAGACTTATTCATTAAAGCTAAGGGTATTTAAGTTTTAAAACTGGTTCTTACCTTAGATTTGTGACTCCCCTCCCACAACAGCCTGTGAAATGATTATCCCTCATTTCTTATGTCAGAGGGTTCCAGGACCTCCTCTAGTAACATGTAGACTGGCATAATATTTCTGTTTTATCTACTTATATACTGCTGTCTACTTTAATCATCTCTAAATAGCATCCAATGCCTAGTGTAATGCAAATCCTATGAAAATAGTGTCTATATTTTAGATAATAACAAGAAGAAATAATTTATGCATGTTAAATACAGATATGACTTTTTCCCAAATATTTTCTATTCCAGATTGCTTGACAGGACCTATCCACATGGCCTGTATTAGTTGCCATAAAACGAGGGTGTTTATACATTAAATTCGCCAAGAGCACACAAATAGCCATCAGCATAATCTGGATTTGAACCCAGCCTGGGCCCACTCCAAGGACCCATTCTTCTTCCAGGTCTGTGTGCTGATTTTGCATAATCGTTTTATTACCTGCAAGCCTAAACCTTATGCATTCCTTTCTTACATAATGATGATTGATGGCCGCCCTTAAATGCTGGAATTGGATCATCAAGTCAATAAAACAGTAACTGCCAGAGACAATTCATTGCTTACTAAACCTTTGTCCCTTCAAAGTGACTCCTCTAGCTTGCAGCCTTATCTTCCCAAGTCACAGCTGCCTTAGAAACCGGAGTCTGCACTCCAAACTAGCTGATCCCCATTCAGCAAAGAAACAACCCTGAGGCCACTCCTGTTCAAGCCCTTAGTGTGCTTAAGCAAAGCAGTCTGTATTTGAACTTGGAAGAAGGAAGGACCTGTAGTTAGCAGGTGAGGCCCCGCAAAGAGCCAGGCCTTTTAACTGCAACTCTGAAAGTGATCTGCCCAATAGTAGCTTCTCGTGTCCCCTTTCTTTTCCCTGTCTTTTTTCCCCTCTGAGACTTCAATCCCTTCTTCTTTATGGCTCAGCCTGAGTTCATACCAATTTCAGCCACTCCCATGGTCATAAAGATGAATTTCTCTGCTTGGTGAAGCCTGAATCATGGAGGGCATTTCTGTCACTTCTTAGGAAAGATTAGCTCAAGCTGAATCAAGATTGAGACAGGAGAGGAGCCATCATGTAAAGGGGAACTGAGGCTTTGTGCTCCAATAAATGGAGAGGGAACAGATGTTCAGTATGGAAAGAAATTAAAAGGGAAAGAAGAAAGGAAGGAAAAAGAAGAAAAGGATGGGGCTGGGGGAATGATTCAGCAGGTAAGAACACTAGCCATGTAAGCATGAGGTCTGAGAAGGCCTGAGTTTGACCCCAGCACCCACATCAAAGCTGGACATGGTCATGAATGCCTGTAGTCCCTTCCTGTCGGCAGCGGAGATAAGAGAGTCGTTGTGGCTCTTGGTTCAGAGAGCCTGACCCCAAAATGGCCACTCCAGGCTCAGGGTGAGACCCCATCTCAAGGAAACACCACAGGCGAGTGACAGAAGTGGGCTCCTGATGTTCTCCTCTAGTCTCTGCAGATATGTGCAGCTGCACATACGTGTGCTACATACACCATACAGATCACATATATACACACACAACACTTTACAAGTACATAAGATAGAGACAGAAAGAAGATGAGAGAAAGAAGAAAAGAAAAATGAAAAAGGAAGGAGAAAGACAACTCTGCTTCTTACTAGTTTTGTGATATTTCCCCCAACTTTCTTTCCTTCATGGGCAGAAACAAAGCCATGGACAATGTGCTCACAATCCTCCCCAGGTCTAAGTAGCCTGTGATTTCAAGGTCATGGGCACACAGGTGTTCCTCCAATCTCAAATTATAAATGGAAGCTCCTCTGTGGAGTTTCAAGAAAAATGCAAGAAGGAGCTTTCTCACGGAAGTCATGGTTTAAAAACCATGGACTCTGAGCTAACTACTGGGACACCCTGGAGAGAGATTAAGTCCTGATGCTTGACATGTACAGTGAGGACCTGAAAAATGCCCACTTAGAGGGTAGGAGTGGTGAGTGAGGCAGGCAGAATCTAGAGAGCTCCTGATTGCCAGCCCCAAGCATCCATGCCTTTTTCCTTGAACCAGGAAGGACCTGTCACTTACTTCTAGCCATTAGAACATGGTAAAAGGGTGGAGTCATATTCTAGCTCAGCCAACTGGAGCCAGGGATGACTTGAACCCCAGTCTTTCCTCATGGGTGCCATGATAGGGTTCAGACTTCAGTGTTAACTACTCTTCATATGATAATGAAAGAGATTGGTATTGTAGATTCAAAGCAGTGAGCAGCTATTAATCTCCCTCTTTCAGAGAGAGCCTTTGGGTTGCCTGGGCCCCAACCTGGGCTCTGCTTGCACACAGCATATGCCATCTTTACAGACATCTCTTGATGGGCCATTTATTTGAGATACAATTTATTGTTGTCCAATTTATGCAGGAACTGTACTGAGAAGGAATCTAGAGTACTGGTGATTATGGTGTTTTGAATCCCCATAGCTTCATGTGTTTATGGTTAAGCCTCACACTAAATCCCCAGCTGGTAGAGCCTGGGGGAGGTGGAGCCTTGTTGGAGGAGGTGTGTCACTGGGGGAAGGCCTTAAAGTTTATTCATCCAGCCCACTGTGGGTTCAGAGATACCTCACTTTTTTTCCTGTTTGTGTGTGTGTGTGTGTGTGTGTGTGTGTGTGTGTGTGTGATATGCTTGTGCATGTGTCCACTGTGGCCCCCAATATGCTCACCGGTGACAGCAGGGGGAACATCAGGTATCCCTTGACACCCCTTTTTGTGAGTCAGACTCTCCTTTTTACTAAATCCAGAGCTAGTGGAGCTCCAAAGACTCTTGGATCTCTACTCCTCTGTGAGTGGGACTGGGGTTATAGGCACATGTGGCCACACCCAGATGTTTTATGTGGGATCTGCAACTTTGAACTGGGGTAGTCTCAGGTCCCCTGAAGGCCCTCATGCTTGTGCAGGAAGTATACTTAACCACTGAGCCATCTTCCCAGTGCCAGAGCTCTTGCAGCTTCCTCCCACCTGATGTGACAAGATGTGGTGCCCTGGCTACCTGCTCTACCACTCTTCCCCACCGTGATGGAAGTTCCTCTCAAAACTATAAACCTCTGGAAACCCTTTCATTTCATAAGCTGCTTCTGGATGGTTTTGTTGTTGTTGTTGTTTGTCTGTTTGTTTGTTTTTAATTTTTTCAGCAACAAGGTCACTACTGCAAGTGGTGGAAAGGCTCCTTGAATTAGCCAATTATGAAATGACATTGGGCAAGGAAAAAGATGCTTCAAACCACCTGTTCAAAAAGAAAATTAAAGTGGGTTCATCCAGACATTGGAAAAGAAAAACAGCATTATCAGGTACCTGCCAGGTAGTACCTGGTGTTTCATTTCCTTTAACATTAATAGTCTGCAGGGAATAAATTGTCTTCCTTATTTTACAGATGAAATTAAGGTAAAGTTAGAGAATGAGAGCTCAAAGAAGTTAGGTGACATGCCAGGGCTCCCACTGAGGTCAACTCTGAATCTCTTGATTGGAATCTATTATAATGATTGTGAAATATTTGTGCCAAGAAATATAGCTCAAGCCAAGGAGCCAAATAGCTTTGAATTGAAAAAAACACTGACAATTGGCACATCTTGGGCTGGTAATTGTGTCCCAAGAAAATAAACCTTGGAAATACCCAGGGCGTGTATGTGTAGTAGGGGGGGGGGGGTATTTGTATTCCCAAAACCTCTCGTGGAAGCAGAAACTTTTCATTTTTAAAGAGTTGACATTAAATCATTTTCTTGATATCTTCTGTATTGATATTTTTTTCTTCCAACTTTCTTGAATTGACCACTGAAAATTCATGTTCCAGTCCCTTCCTTTCTTGAAGCTTATATTAGAACATTTCTATCTTAGCTTGTCTCGAAGTGAACTTGAGGCAGTATGCGAAGATCGCTATGATAATTTATTTTATTTTATATTTTGTTGTGTGTGGCATGTGTGGTGTGGTGTGCATATGCATAGTGTATACATGTGTATGTGCAGGTTCGTACGTGCCATGTGCACACGTGTGAGGCCAGAGGAAATCTGGTACCCTCCTTTGACATTCAGCTGTTTTGTTCCCTTGAGAGAGTCTCTCACTAAGCCTGGAGCTGTCATTTTGGGTCAGAGTAGCTGACCAGCAAGCCCAGGTGATTCTCCTGTCTCCACCCGTGAGCCAGAGTCACAGGGAGGCATGGCCATGCCCAGCTTTTCTCATGGGTGCTGGAGATCCAATGCAGGTGCAAGCACTCTTACCTGCTGAGCCTTCTCCTCAGGCCCTTCTATGATATTTTTGATACAATAAATTCTACCTAATTGATTGAGATGTACATTTAAAAAATCATATGAAATATAAGGAAAAGCAGAAGTAAGATTTGTTAGACAAAAATCCAAGCCAAATAGTCCTAGACATCTGCTTCAAGTTAACCATAGATTTGCCTCTGGGCCTCCCCAAGTTTGAGTGGAAAAACCACTGATATCAGCTGCAAGAAAAGAAAGTCAGTTTTTTTTTCTCTTGAACCCTCCTAAATTCTTAGTTGGAATGTGGCCCTGTAACAAGACACAATAATAGGAGAGATAAAGAAATAGAAGTGTGTTACATATTAAGTATGTAGCAATGGAAAGGTCTGGAAATGTGGCTTTGAATTCCAGCATTTGTAACCTGTATGCACAGTAGTGACAAGACAAAGGACAATGGCTTTGAGTCTCTGGGTGGCAACCCTAAGGAAAAGCATTACAGATAATAATGTCCTCAGTTAGCAAGGTTCCTTGGTATAGGTGATCCCAGGAGTGTCTCTGGGTTTATGGGTTTTCACTCTTACTCTCTGTTGTCTTTGGCAGAAAGAAGGGAGAATACCCTTTTTGATTTGTAAGCCTATGTCCTGTTAACAATTGATACAGAACATTAGGGTTGAAATGGTAGGGTCAGGAACACTGGGGACAGTAACAAGAGGTCATGAGGCTGGGTATAAATAAGACAGACAAGCTGACGAGGTGAGAGGACAGACACCACCTGTCTGTGTTATCCACAAGACCCACAGGGTCACAGATGGGTGTGGCCACATCCAAATTTTTACATGGGTGCTAGGGATCGAACTCAGGTCCTCTCATGCTGTCATATTTGTGTGGCAAGAACTCTTACCCATTGAACCATGTCCCTGGCCCCCTGCTATGATATTTTAGATATAATAATATAAAAATCAGGGGAAAAACCCAAAGCCCAGTTTAGCAGGTTCCATCTAGCTGCCATGAAGTCCTTCTTCCAGGAGCAAAGACAAAGAAAGATGTTTCCTTGAGTAAACATCTCACCTTTACGGGTGCTTACACCCTTATGTCTGTTCCTGCATCTGATATGTCTAATTAGAACCACTGAACTGTGAGTAATTATGACTTCTAAGGAAGCTTCCATCGATTCCAGGAAAGGGACCACGCCAGACTGCCCAGGAGTTTACAAGGAGAAGAGAAATGTTAAACCAAGATGGAAAGTCCAGATACCGGAGGCATCCCTCTGATGTAGCCCCTTGGCTCTGTCCCAGGTACTGGTGAGGTCTCTTTGTAGTATTTACAAAAGACATGAAAAGGAGGGAAATGTGGTAGGAGAAATTCGACAGAGAAGCCAGACCTAGGTAGATGATACCCTAAAACCCAGTTTCTGTTATTCAAGGCTTTACCAGGGAGAAAACATGACCCCAAGTCTCCTCCCCATTTGCGCATCACCCTGCCTGGATGTTATCTGATGAGTGCAGCCGTAGGCAAACTCCCCTGAACTGCTTTGATTTTCCACTTGTAGTCCTCAGTCACATAGCCCAGAAGTTTAACCACCAATAGTGTAAAGAATTCAAGGTCCTGTCCTGAGATATCAGAACCAGATGCCCAGGATTTAGAAACCATTTCTCTGTGAGGGACCCTGCTGAGAGGTATGGAGAACATAGGGCTAAAGGAAAGTTGAGGCTGGCCTGAAACCCCGATAATCTCATCCTTATTTGAGATTGAGACCAGCAGGAGTTTGGCCTTGTCTTCTTCTTTTATCCTAAACACTCCAGCCCCTGACAGGCCTCAACAAACTTTGAGAAGCCCAGGCATTTCAAGGCCTGAGTTTACTGGAGCTCACATACCCCAGCTGTAATAACAAGCCTGGACAATAAAAGTTTAAAGGTCACAGCTCCTCTGCAGCCACCGCCATCTGGCATCCATTACATGCCTAAAGATGTGTAATTCCCACCACTTGGAGCTGAGAAAGCCCCCCAACTTATCTATGTAAACTAGGCATCCACAGGTTACTGGCCACTGCCAATCCCTTCATGAAATGTCCACAGACTACCCTGCCCCTACCAATCCCCTTGCTGCTTATGCTCCTACCTCTGGTTTTTCCTCTATATAAATGACTTTTTCCCACATAATAAATGAGCTGTTCACTGCAACTGTCTCTCGGGTGGCTATACCCATCGGCTCACCACTGTTCTAAGACTCTGTCCACCCAGCCTTGTGAATGAACCAGGGTGTTAGTGTCCAATGATCCCCCCCAAGGAATCCATGAACCACACTCTGAATCCATGTTAACATGAATAAATTTTCTGATTCTCCACTCTGTCTTTGGTGACTGCTCTGTGTGACTCAGTTTCCCATAGTATGTGTAATTTCCACTATTATTTGCTAAAATAAATCTTGACTATTTGCTCACTCTGTTCAGGCTCCAGTGTGAGTTCTTCATCAGGAACACAAGAACTGAGACTCTTACTTTGGTTGGGAATGTGAGGATGTGGAAACAGACAGATCTCCCCATCCATAACATTTTTATTGGGGGGGGCGGAAATAGAGCAGGGAGGCTTTCTTGTATCTGCCTCTTTCTTAATCACCTTCAGTTCAATAGTCCTTCCTATTTTGAGGTGGTATATTCTCCCCCTTATCCCTCCAACCATGGGTGATACATCTATCTACAATGGCAGTTAGCATTCATTGAGGGTAAACTGTATCCTTGCACTGTTCATATATTTTACCATCAGATCTCCACAGTGACCTTGCAAGTGGAGGAAAGAGAGCCTCAGTGTGCAGAACTGCCCATCAGTAAGGATGAAATTCATGCCTGTGGGAGGTGGGAGCTCCAAAGACCTGCCTGCTTCCCCATGGCATCATGCAGCATGTCTCTACCAGCTCTGTGAACGTACTGCTTTTCCTCCCACTGAACCAAGAGGCCTTTCTCCAACAGCATCTCAGAGGGGGACCAACGTCAAGTAAGGATTGCAGCTGTTAGAAGCCTTAAAGCAACACCAAAGCAAGTTGAAGGGTTACTTCTCACGTTGCCCCTAAATATAAATGGGTGGCCTCATGCCAAGAAAAAGTTTGGTAAGAAGGCATCCTGTAGTGGGTAGCCAGGGTATGTCTTCATCACTGTATTCATTGAAACATGCCAATGTCAAATTATTCAAACACAGAAGCTTCTAGTCCATACTGCTGTCTATCACTGAGGCACCAGCAATCAGGGTCCAATTCTACCTCTGGCACAAGACTAATGAACTCCTAAGGGTTCAGCCTAGCTCTGGGTGACACCTGCGGGGAGGTAATGAGCTGCAGCTTAGACTGCAGTGATTACCTAGGTTAGAGGCAGAGGGAGGCTGAGTGGCGCCCAAGCCAGCCAGACACAGATCTGTTGAGAAAAATAGCGAGAGAATAAGCGAGGTAAGGGGCAGGAGAGAAGGTAGGGGCATGTGGATAGGAGGCTGTGAACTTCAGCCAAATATGACCTTCCTCAGAACTACAATAGCCAATAAACAAAACCACACCATATAATCTTCATGTATTTCTTCTTCTTTTCTTTTTTCTTTCTTTATTTTTTTTTGAGGTAGGGTCTCACTGTAGCCCAGGCTGACTAGAACTCTCTCTATAGTCCCAGGCTGGCCTTGAACTCACAGCATCCTTCCTACCTCTGCCTCCCAAGTGCTGGGATTAAAGGCATGAACCACCATGCCTGGCTTATCTTCATGTATTTTCTCCAAGTACAGAAATGTACATCTCAGTCTTGGCTTCTGGACCCAGACCCTTGCATCTGTCAATCACGCACTTATGAAATGTTGACTGTGGGTAAGACACATGTGTAAAGCAAATCCTCAGGGACTCTCCCCTACTGGGTGTCTGGCTCCGCTCTTCCATTCTAGCACAGGCAAGTGGAAATACACTCTGGTCCAGAGGATAAAGAAGATGTCAAGGCTCCTTGTATATCCTGAACTTCACCTCCATAAGCCCAGATCCACTCTACCTGCCTCCGCATTGGACTGGGCTAGAACTATAATCAAATTGCGTTACCCATAAACCCAGTTCGTTCCACAGCATCTTATTGCTTCTTGACCAGACAACCAAGAATCCCTAATCACACATCCAGCAGGTGCACCAAAACTTTTCTCTTGGGCTACTTGTACCCATTCTCACTCTTGGAAAAGACTCAGTTTAAACAAATCCCCTTCCTTTTTGTACCGCTTGGACACCAATGGTTATTTTTACAGCAACCTTGTCTGTTCAAATCCCCAGCTCGGAACAGAGATTGTGCCAGTGATGTTGGTGTCTAAAATACAAGAGGATCCAGAGCAACATTGCCAGCATCGCTCAAAGCAGGACCCAGCCTCTGAAGTCAGCACAGAGGCAAGGAAACTCATACATTGTGCACAAGTAAAGGAAGAAGGTAAGGAGACATGTGAACAGGCGGGAGAGGGGCAGCTGGCAGATCCACCCTGGAAGATACAAGAAAACAGACAAGCAAACCAAGCTCAGAAAGCTCATTTTTCTTGAAAGACAGCCCACTCATCTCTGGATATTTCAAAGCCTTATAATGCCATTGAACTTGGTGAAGTTCCCAGAGGTGCCATGTGCTGAAGAATATGAATAAGTCAGGGTTACTTGGGCATAACATTAATCATAACAATGTTCAATATTAGCTAAACAGGATTGAGAATGAGAAAAAAATCTTAATTTTTTTTTCTCCATGCAATGTCCTCCCACTCACCCTGTTAGATATTTGACATTATATCAAGGAGAATGGCAGTGAATGATCATTTGCTGGCATAACTGAAATTACCTTCATTCTTTTGGGTATCCATACTATCCCCAACTAATTGTTTAAAGATAGCTATGCTATTTTTCATGCACTCCTCATTTAGGTGCTTAGGCCCATTGCTATGAAACATTTCAGGTTAACAAGTTATCCTCAAAGAGCTGATGAAAATAACAGAGGTGTTTTAAACTTTGAGAACATTTGAGAAGAGCTGCCTCCAACCCTCTTTGCTACAAGAGTTCTTGGACTCCAAGGAGATTGGGTATAATGCAATTTCAAGAGAGGTTAGCTGATAGACACTGTTAAACTTAATCCTCGGATAGACCTCATGGTGTACTTCTTAATCAAGGAGGAAACTGAGACATAGGGAATGAATGACTTAAGATTCCAATCCAAGCAATCTCAGCCATGGCTATCTGCTGCTTGGAGAAGGAGTGGACTGTGGAATGCTTGCCTTGAGCATCTGAGTACAAAATGTCCCCCACAGGCTCATATGGCTGAACTTTTGGTCCTCATCTGGTGCCACCATTTTCAGAGGCTGGCTTCCTTTCACAGGTCCAAGCAGGGAGAGAGAGAGAAACCTATCACCAACACCATACACCAGCAAACAGCAAATAGGGGGAAGAGAGAAAATTTTCTGCTCTTCTATAAAGCCTTAGGGCAGGGTCTTGCAACCCTATCCCAGACTTGTTGGCTTCCTGAGTCTCTGGATTTTCCTTCCTGCACTGCCCTCCCAGGAAGGGATGTTCATTTATAGCTTCCCTGAGCTTCCTTATGTCCTGGCCCCTACTGAGAGGCTGCCTTCCTGTGAACATCCTCAGAGACCCACCCGAGATGACTAAAACAGGTCAAGTTGACAACAAAACCTAACTGGGTTATAGCCCAGCCTGCTTCCCACCCAAGCTCTCTGCTTCCTCTTGGCTACTGGGATGTAGTACCCATGGTCCCAGTGCCATGGAATGAGCTAATCCTCCCAGCATGCCCACCCCACCATGATGGACTGTGTCCCATCCAGTCACATGCCAAAACAAAACCTCCTCTGTTAAGTGCTTTTGTCAGGGATGTGGCCACAAGTGACAGGGACAGTACCTTATGCACAGTATGAACGACTTCTTTCCTCTCTGGCTTCCATGGCTCAATAAATGTGCACCGCTGAGTCAGTTTTCACCTTTGGAGGCCAATGTGATTTCTTCTAAAGTTGTCCTGGGATCCTGAGGGGTTTGCTATGACCAGAAGGATAGGCTTGCAATGTCCCAAGTTATGAAGAAAAAGCTGCATTCTTCCTCTGCCAACATTTCTTTTTTTTTATTTTTAAAGGTGTGTGCCACCACACCAGGTGACTTTTTTTTAATTTATTTATTTTTTGGTGTTTGGGTTTTTGTTGTTGTTGTTTTTTTTAAATGATTTGTTTATTTAAGAGAGAGAGAGAGAGAGAGAGAGAGAGAGAGAGAGAGAGAGAGAGAGAGAGAGAGAGGAGAATGGGCACACCAGGGCCTCCAGTCACTGCAAATGAACTCCAGACACATACGCCCTCTTGTGCATCTGGCTTTATATGGTCACTGGGGAATTGAACTCTGGTCCTTCTGCATTGTAAGAGGCAAACACCTTAACTGCTAAGCCATCTTTTCAGCCCCTCTACCAACATTTCTGAAAGCAGAAACTGAGCGGGTCAGATTTTGGACCAGAGGTCAACTGAGAGGAGGGTGAAGACAAAAGAAAATCTATGTTGCTTTTTTGGGGGGGGTTGGTGGGGGAGTGTTTTTTATAATTAAAAGCTTTGCAGTTTATTGGTGTAGAATGATGTCAAATAATTTATAGATTTGATTTTTATAACAAATTGAACTTTTATACACACATAAATAATTTAAATAATTTCTGAAATGTGCATACAGTAGTCTTATTCCTAAAAAGAGCATTACTAAGTGTACTTTATGACATGTCACAAAAGATAATGCAACATTAAAATAATGTTGGCTGTACTGCAAGGTAGCAAAATTACAGCATTTTAAAATATCATCACTGAATTATAGAAATAAATACTGACAGAAAAGTTAATTTTGATTCCACTATGAAAACTCATTTAATTAATTAATTAATATTAATTTATACCAACTAAAATAAAATGATATTGACAAGTTAGGTTCTACAGATTTTACATTAGATTAATTACTTTGAATTCATTTTTAGTTTTATTATGTTATTTAAATGAAATATTCTTTAGTAATCAGTTTCAAAGAAAACCTCATGGATTTTTCTTCTGCCTTGAATCTAACATGCATAAATGCTTTACATTTTTTCTCCATATTTAAAGTAAATATGTATTTTTTTGTATTTATACAGCTTAGGCAATTGTAAAAATCAACCTCAAAACTTTCTTTTTTTTCCCCTTTGCATGTGCAGTCTCTCTCTCTCTCTCTCTATATATATATATATATTGTCCATAATGAATTACATTATTTAGTGGGCAAACAATGAGTTCTTATCCCCAATTCCCCAATGCCCCCCCTCCCTCTCCCCAATCAGTTGGATATCCTCCTTCGTGGGCCGTCTGGATCAGTCCTTGTGGCAGGGACCATGGATAGCCTAGTACTCAGCCCGGTCCTCCTGGCCCAAGTGTGTTATTATTGAGGGGTGCCATGCCTCTGGATAGTCTCCTCCACCATGGCTCTCACAATCTATCTGCCCCCTCTTCTGCTCAGTTCCCTGAGTCGTGGTGGGTGAGTATTGAGGCTGCTTTAATGTTGTGAACTTAGGGGGCTTTGTGTCGAAAATTGTTGGTTTCTGTCACCCTGGCTTATCCTGTGTTGATTGAATGGCTGTGGCTGTGGGTCCCTTGTTTATCCCGTCATTCTCTGTGGGGTTCCATATGGATTCTCCACGATATGACTGTGGTGGCTCATCTCTTGCCAGGATCTCAGCTATCTGCCTACGGATGGATGGTAGGATTAGATGGGCCCCAGCTCTCTCGCTGCATCCTGAAAAATAGAAATACAATCTCCATCTGAGAGTGAGATCAGTACAGGTTAACAAATAGACACAATTCTGGATTACCTAGATTCTATTTTAAGTAGCCTCCCAGTCAATTGCTCCCATATTGCATCTTTTCTTGTGAGCCCAAGAGTACAGGATCCGGTGCCTATCGCCCTGAATCCCCAGTTCCTGTCAAGGGCTCCCCCTCACTAAGTGGAATATTTGGCCGAATCTAAAAGCTGTTGATTGTCTCCCCCAGGCCTAGGCTCCTCCATTGCACAAGTGCTCCTTTCTTGGTTCACTCTTCTCACCCAGTAGGAGGTGTGATCAGCCTACTCATGGCCGCAGACTGTGTTTCATGCCTGTGGTCTCTGTTTACTCCAGCTATCGTTGATCAGCTTCCCATGGCAGCTTGTGCAGTGCCTTCCAGCACTGCACTAACGCATCTGGGGGCTGGTTACCATTCTGGACCTTGAAGGTTCTCTCATTGCTGATTGGTGGCATTCTGTGGTTTCTTCAGCAACAGGGTTTGGCCTCAGGCCTGGGGAGGGCACTCAAGAGCTTTGACAGAATTCTGTCTTGTTTTTGGAACCTCATGGGTCACTTTGGTCAACAGCTCAGTGAGGGAAGGAACTGGGGGCTGGGACCAGGGGTTGTCAGACTGATCAATTATTCACAGGCTTAAACTCTCTCCCCTACTACTCATGGCCCCTCTTGCCAGTCAACGCCCACTACTTGCACAATAGATTACAGTATGCTTGTGAGGATTTTATGTTTTTGAACCTAATTTGATTTAGCCTCATGCTTGAGCCATTCCTCTACCCCCATCCCCTACCCCTCATTCATGACCTCTCACTTCTTTCTACTAGTCTGCATAGAGTTTATGGTTATCCTGGTTAAGGACCGCATATGAGGGAGAATATGTGGCATTTGATTCTCTGTTCTTTTGAGTGTTCACTTAGTAAGATCTGCTCAAAGTCAGACCATTTTTTCCTAAATTTCGATATGTCATTTTTCCTTTCAGCTAAGTAAAATTCCATCGTGTAAATATACCACAGTTTCGCTGTCCATTCCTCCAAGGATGGGCATTTGGGTTGATTCCAATTCTTGGCTATTATGAATTGAGCTGCTATAAATATAGTTGTACAAATGTTTCTGTGACGAGATGTGACATCTTGTGGATAGATGCCTAGTAGAGGGATAGCTGGGTCCATTGGTAGTTCTATGTCCATTCTGTCTAGGAGTCTCCACACTGCTATCCATAGTGGTTGAACAAGTTTGCAATCCCACCAGCAGTGAATGAGGGTTCCTTTTTCCCCAAATCCTCGCCAGCAATGATTGTTGTTGGTTTTCTTTATGATTGCCATTCTGACTGGAGTAAGGTGGTATCTCATTGTGGTTTTGATTTGCATTTCCCTGATGCTTAAGGATGCTGAGCACTTTCTTAAATGAGTCAAGGCCATTTGTGTTTCCTCCTCCGTGAATTCTCTGTTGAGATCAGTGCCCCATTTTGTGAGGGGGGCAGTTTGGGTTTTTGTTATTAATTTTTTTGAGTTCTCTGTAGGTTCTGGAAATTAGGCCTCTGTCTGAGTTGTAGCTGGCAAAAATCATTTCCCAGTTTGAAGGGGGTCTATTAACTCTGAGAATGTATTTTTGTCTGTGCAGAAGCTTTTGAGCCTGATCAGGTCCCATTGGTTAAGTGACTGTTGCACTTAAGTCTATGTTGCTTTGATTCCATGATGAACACCCACAGACAGAGGCTCCCCTGTGCCATCCTACCAATCAGCATCTAATTATTCATATTCTACCCAATGGTAACACAGAGCCGTATGTCCCAGCCATACTGCTAGACATGAGAAAAGTGAGCCATATCTGTTAAAATTTGTACACCAGTGTACATTGGCTTTATCTGCAAAAGCCTCAAATAAAAACAACCCAAATATCCAACAGGTGACTGGATGAACACATGCTGTGTCAATTATCCATAGAATGGATCCTCTGCTATAATATAAATGACATGAGTGAATCTCAAATAATTGTGCTAAGTGACTGAATACAAACAAAAGGAGTACATGCTTATGACATGCAATTCTAGAAAATTCTAGCCATTCTTTAATGATAGAAAGCCAGCCAGTATTTGGCAGGAGAAGATGACATTACAGAAATATAAAAGGAAGCTTTGGGGGTAAAACATGTGTCACTACCTAGATTGTGGTAAAGATGTATGTCACAGCTTTGCAAATAGGGCTCTTTAACACTGCTCATGGTGTATCTGGTATACACCGAGAATCTGTGAAGGAAAGAAAGTGTAAATGGACCTTTTGTTAGAGTATTCTGCTCATAAAATGCAAGGGGCTGGTGAGATGGTTCAGTGGATAAAGTCCTTGTCACTCAGTGTGCATACCTAAGTTCAGATGCCCAGCACCACATAAAGCCCGAGTGGCGATTTGCAATCCCAGCATGCTTAAGGCAAGAAGGAAGGCAGAGACCAAAGGAACCATCCAAAATTTCACGGGCCAGCTAGCCTGGTGAGTGGAGTGATGAACAAGAGACCCTGTCTCAAAGGAGGTGGAAGGTGAGGAACACACCCGAAAGTTGTCCTCTGACCTCCACATGTCACCCTCTGACTTCTGACCTTCATGCTGAAGAATGCATGTTCCCACACATATCACACACACACACACACACACACACACACACACACACACACACATACACACACAGATGCCAAAAAAGCAAAAATAAAACTCATCAAAGGTACTATAACCCCATGGAGTGATGGTGGGATTCACTTCAGGGGAATGTGAGAAGTCCACAGCTTCAAATCCCACAAGGGCCTGTCTGCTCATCATCAGAGGCATTTTAATCTTATCCCAAAGCTCTGAAGAGAGGGAGATTTCCCAAGTTGTCACTATCTTGAGCTGCACCCTGCTTCCCACTGCAAAGTTCATTCATCAAAGTCCTTCTTTTCAACCTACCTCAGAATGTGACTTTATTTGGAGATAGGACCTGGAGACAGGCTATTATAATAAAATGAGGTCACACGGGTGGCTTCACTCCAATCTAACTGGTGTCTTTATGAGAAGAGGAGCCCAGGACAGAAACAAGAGAGGGAAGACCACACAAGTCAGGGGAGGAAGACAGCCACCACCAAGCCAGAGAGAGGCTGTGCGAGAAGCAACCCTGCCAAGACCATAATCATGGCCTTCTAGCCTTGGGGATTGTGAGAATAGGAACTTCTTTTGGTCTGAATTGGTTTGCTATGGAAGCCCTGGTGAATATGTACTAATACATGGTTATGGGTTTGGAGCTCTTATGGTCTAGAACTTAATGTAGAGGGTACAAGCAAGGGACGCAGTGAGGTTGTCTTCCAGTCTTCTGTCTGGTTTGACTAAGAACTCCATATTACAACCAGGAATGCAGGGAGAAGAAGAGGTGAGGAAGTGCATACACTACTCATTGTTCTCACCACGACCAGGTGGAAGTTGCCATGGAATTTCAACTGAAAGTTGAAATTGGATGCATGAAAATGAATGGATCGCTTGGTGGGGGAGACGATCCAAAGGCATGGCACCCCTCAGTAACAACATACTAGGGCCAGGAGAACCTGGCTGAATACTAGGCTATTCATGGTCTTCTGTAAAAAGGACTGATCCAGACAACCCACGTAGGAGGATATCCAGCTGATTGGGGATAGGGGAGGGGGGGCATCGGGGAATTGGGGATAACAACTGACTGTTTGCCCACTAAATAATGTAACTCATTATGGACAATAAAAAAAAGAAAAAAAAAAGAAATCAATGAAGGGTTGGGAAGATGGCTCGCTGGGGAAGACTCTTGCCGTACAAACATGAGAGCCTGAGAGGGCAGATTCACCTTGAGTTCAATTGCCCAGCACAACCGTGAATAGCTCTTCATGGACATGAACATCTGTAGCCCCAGTCCAGCAAGGAGCAGACACTGTGGACTCACCAGAGCTCACAGAAATGGCTCTGGGTTCAGTGAGAAATGCTGTCTCAAGGACACACGGGACGAGTGATAAAGCAATGCACCTGACACTCTCCTAGAACATCTGTATGTGTGCACACAGGGTCGACACATCCACACCCATACACCACACCACATGAACTACACAGACACAAAAGTGTAAAAAAATAAATAAAATGATATCTATCTCAAAAGAGTGCTTCCTTCGCAAAGAAGGCAGGGAGGGAGGAAAAGAAAATAAAAAGAAAAGAAATTAGAATTTCTTTGCTCCAAGACTTGTCATAGAAACCGTAACTCCTTTCCCTAAAGGTAACTGTAAAAATCTAAAAATAATACTCTAAGTTCCTCCCACTTTTTAGTGTAGTTGTTTGACTCTAGGTGATAAAATTATCTTTATAGAAAGTATCCTTCCGCCGGGCGTGGTGGTGCACGCCTTTAATCCCAGCACTCGGGAGGCAGAGGTAGGAGGATCACCATGAGTTCGAGGCCACCTGAGACTACATAGTGAATTCCAGGTCAGCCTGGACTAGAGCGAGACCCTACCTCAAAAAACCAAAAATAAATGAATAAATCAAAATACTAGAGAGTATAAAAAGACTGGACTAGAAAGTATCCTTCCTCTTGCTCATCTTGACACTTCCTCAAAGGTTTTGTTTGGGCCCTAGTTGATGAATTAGGGGTGGTTCAACTCCTGCCTGGGTGTCAACCATGATGTCAGGTCCTGTTGGTAGAATTGGGTTGTCCACGGTTCTTGCCATAGCAAGTCAGATAACCTATGAAAGGGTAATGGAAACAGACACCAAGGATACCCAAAATAGTCCAAAGAAGAAATCCAGAGACTCTTAAGAGCTCACTAAAGCAGACTTAAAGCTCACCTAGCACAACTCAGGGGACTTTGGGGAAGATGGGGTAGAAAGATTATACGAGCCATGGTGGGGAAAATGATCCAGAGACACTGCCCCCCTCAATAACAAAAACAACACAAAAAACTGGCTACTGCTCATATGATTACTAGCCCCCCATCCCATGGATGGTTCCAGCAAGGGCCCTCAGTGGGTTGGGGGCAGGCAGGAGGGAAATGGAGGTACCAACACAAGACTTGTTCACACAATTTCTAATTATTAACAGTAAATTTAAAGAAAAACAGATGAGTGTAAAACAAAGCAATATAATAATAAAATACAGGGGAAAAAAAGAAAGTATCCTGCCTCCTTCCCAGGAGACATGCTGTGCAGAGGCTGAGGAAGCTGAGCCCACAGGCTTGCGGGGTTTCCTTCTTACTCTACTTCCCTTTTTTGCACCATCTTTTTCTACTCAGGGGTTCCAGCATCATCAAACCAAGTGTGAAATTAGCTGAGGAGATAGCTCAGGGGGTCAAGAACTTGCAACTGTGACAACCTGGGTTCAATCCCCAAAACTCACATAAAAGCGCTCAGTGTGGTGATGCCCTCTCATAATCCGAGCCATGGGGAGGTGGAGACAGGAGGATCCCTAGAGCTTGCTGACTAGCCAGGGTAGCCTTGTTTGAGAAATAATTTCCAAAATTGTTCTCTGGCTTCTGCATGGGTGCACACACACATAACATCCACACCCATATAAACATGTGTGCACACTCACACCTACATCTTTAGGGTTTGCAGTCTGAAGGCTCCTGTGTCACAGAAAACTTTGATTAAGTAACTACGTGGTACTTTTCTCATGTGAATCTGTGTTAAACATCAAAGTTTCTGAGGGAAAGTAGAAATTCCCATCAAATGGAGAGATGTGAGCAGTGGGGAAAAGTCGAGGGTGAGGCTAAGCCAATGCTTCATGGGAGGAGGGGACATAAAATGTATAGCCATTGAGAGTGGCTTCAGGAATCCAGAAAGTCTGGTCCCTGGTGAGAGTGCTGGTGATGCCAGCAGTCACACTGTGATCACCTACAGCCCACAGAAGTGCACCCGAGGTGCCTGCAGCCTCCAGCTCCCTGAGCTCCTGCTAGGAGGGGCCTCCAGTGCCTCTCTGACTGCAGTGGCCATGGCCTTGGCCTACAGCCTGTGTGCTGCAGACCCGGCATTCAACATGTGACCTCTGTATCAGCTGACCGAGGCAATGATGAGGAGCATACAACATTTGACACCTGTATCAGCTGACCCAGGCTTCCATGAGGGGATCTGGGAATTGGGGGTGATTGGGGAGGTGGAGAAGGGAGCATCCTGTTCCTGACTTACCTGAAGAGAGAGTCTGCTTCCCTTCCCCTACTCCCCAGGAAGCGCCTGGGAGGGGATCAGAAAGCTACGCCACATCAGTCAGACTGGACATCAGGCAGACCTACTCATGGAAACTTGACCTCCACCCAATAGAGAGAAGCTCCTTGACAAGGGGAACCAATGAGAAGATGTGGAACCAGATCCATCATTTGCATAAAGGGAAGGAAGGAGGAAGTCGGCATCCCAATAAAACCCTGATGGATTCCCAGTTATGGGATCCTTCTCATCCCTATGGTAACCTTTGTCCATAATAAACCAGTTACTTTTCTTTTCTCTGCATCTCTAAAAGTCTTTATTTCTGTCTGGTCTGGGGTGTCCAATTCTTTGTTCACACTAAGGAAATACCCTGAAACCCTAGACTGGCGGGCTAGATGGCACCAGAGGGCCCCTGCATGACTGGGACCAAAAGCATGCTAAAGGTTTTGCAGTAAGACTTAAAAGGGTTTTATTGTTTGTTTCATTTTCCAGAGCAAAATGCATCCGTTAACTGGACAGAGCAAAAAAAGGGGTACCTCCCCTTGACCTCAACCAAGCATTGCAAGCTCTTGACAGTAATTCAACAGACATTCTCTTTTTATTTTATTTTATTTGCATGCCAGACATCACTTCTTCCACAGCAGGTGGAAAACAGAAGCAGAAAGGGGAGTCAAGCTCTGTCAAGGGGGAGCTGGATATAATACCCCTGGAGCAGCCAGCTTTCTAGTTACTGCGCAGAAAGAACCCAAGCAAAAGCGGCATATGGAGGAATGGGTTTATTAGGCTTACGGACTCGAGGGGAGACTCCATCCTGGCAGGGAAAACGATGGCATGAGCAGAGGGCTGGACATCACCTCCGTTGCAGCACTGGTAATGATGGCAGAAAGGTGTGCCAAATACTGGCAAGGGGAAGTTGGCTTATAACTCCCAAAAGTCCGCCCCCAACAACACAGCTCCATCAAGTTTGTAAAATCCAAACTGCCATCAGCTGAGGATTGATCACTGAGAACACATTAATTTTTTTGTGGGGGACACCTGGATCAAACTATGACACCCCCAAAGTCCACCCCCAATAACACCCCCCTCCAGGAGGCTACACCTCCCCAATTGCCATCAGATGGAAATGGAGTATTCAAGACACATGAATTTATGGGAGACACCCAATTCAAACCACCACAAGGGATCAAGGATGCTTTTCCTTTAAAATTCACAAACATGTGAGAATGCCAGTCCTTAGGAGGGGGCACAGAATCCAGTTTTACACCTTCTG
>PVHP010000216.1:114612-178553 GCA_004024765.1 Zapus hudsonius
AATAAGGCTGCTTTAATGTTGCGAGCTTAGAGGTCCTTGTGTCGAAAATCCTTGGTTCCTGTCTCAATGGCCTATCCTGTGTTGATTGAATGACTGTGGTTATAGGTCCCTTGTTCATCTGTCATTGTCTGCTGGGTTCCCTATGGATCCTCCCCGATATGACTGTGGTGGCTCCTCTCTTGTCAGGATCTCATCCATCAGCCTACAGTTGGTTGGTAAGGTTAGATGGGCCACATCTCTCTCGTTGTTTCATACATTTTACATTGTGATCATGTATACCCCACATTCCCCTCACTTATCTCCTTTATTCAAGAATGACTCCTCCACCTCAGCAACCATTAACTGTCATGAGCTGTTAACAAGGGAGTGGTCTCTCAAGTCCCTCTCCTATCAAGAACAAATGCTGACTGGCCCCATCTTACAGGTAACCACATGTGTTGTGAGTTCATAAGTGAAATCACCTTGTCATGTCTGAACAACAAATTCCCAGCACTCACATTTAGTTCTCACATTTTTTTTAGTGATCAGCACTGAGACATCTCTTTTTAAAAACATATTTATTTATTTATTATTTGTAAGGAGAGAGACACACATGAGAGAGAGAGAGAGAGAGAGAGAGAGAGAGAGAGAGAGAGATTGAGAATGGGTGTGCCAGGGCTTAGTGTCACTGCAAATGAACCCCAGATGCATGTGCCACTTTGTGCATCTGGCTTTATTTGGGTACGGAGGAATTGAACCCAGGCTTTGCAAGCAAGTACCTTTAACTGTTGAGCCATCTCTTTAGTCCACTGTTACATTTTTTAAATCCCTTCTTCAACATTCCCTGAGCGCTGGAGGGGTGATTTGTATATCCTACGTAGGGCTGAGTATTCATCAGTCACATGTCTGCATTTCTCTCACTGCTGAGAAAAGAAAAGGCTTTTCTGATCAGGGCTGAGAGCAGAGCTAATCTGCAGGTACAAAGATAAATATTTAGAAGGCAGTCTGACAACTCATACATTTAGCAATAGAGCAATAATAGGTTCTTCCCAAGGGTCTATATTCCAGGAGATTTTTAATTTATTTTTTCAATACCCATATTGAAAACTTGTTGGCCAGAGTAGGGGTTGGGTGGATCATGGTAAAGTTTTCCCCAAGCCAGGCATAGTGGGGCACATCTATAATTCCAGAACATGGGAGACATTCACAAGGTAAGCCTAGTGAGACCTGTCTCAAAAGAGAAAAGAATCCCTCGTTTTTTTTTCTTCTATATTTCAGCACAGCCTCCCCCTGAGAATAAAATGTGTGTAATTTGGTGGCTGGTCACATGGGCAAGGCACCTCCATCTGGCTGGAGCTGTTTTCAGTCTCTAACTAGTAAATTATCACATGCTTTGGCTGCCCAGGGTCCTAATTCTCTCTAATGACAGGTTTCCATGGGCACCTCGGAGCAGCTCCTCAAGGCGGAAATCAAAGGTGCCTGATGAACACTGACTGCAGCTTGCTGGGTCCTGGCTTCCCAGACATGCAAGGCCATGCAGACATAGAACTAAGCCAGGAATAGCTTGTTATCCAAGAAATGCAATGTGGTAGCTGCCATGAAAAGCAGCTTCAGAGCCTTGTGTGTTTGTGTTTAAGCCTCATAATCTCCAGCTGGTGGAGCCTTTGGGAGGTGGAGCCTTGCTGGAGGAGGTGTGTCAGTGGGGGCGGGGCTTGAGGTTTATTAATTTAGCCCCACTGGATGTTCAATGCATGAAGAGGTGAGCAAGTTATCTGCTCTGCCACTCTTTATCCACCATGATGAAGCTTGCCTTTGAAACTGAAAGCCTGAAATACTTTTACCTCCCAGGAGCTGCTTCTGGCTCCGTGCTTTGTCCCAGCAGTAAGAAAGTAACTGTTCAACACAGAAATAGTAGCTGGAGAAATCACAAGCACTGGAGAGTTGTCAGTGTTGGGATTTGAACCCAGGACACTGGTCTTGGTACTCTTATAGGTAGAGCATTCTTTATTGAAGAGCTGGTATTCAAGTGTGTTTGTTATCTTGGCACACAAATGCAAACTTTAAGTTCTTCTCTAGGTACAATATCCATACTCAGAAAGAGCACAAAGCAGAGATTATTCCAGGTCCTCTGTCAGCCAGTTCAGGCAGAGGTAGAGGTGATGTACTCAAGGCCATATTCCCTGACAACTGAGCAAGGGAAGAAGTTGGGCACACAAACACATACGTTTTCTAAAGACACAATGTCCTTCAGGGACCAAGTTTCCTAACAGTGTCCACTCTGGCCTTATATTCTGTTGATCTCTTCTCTCATCCAACTGGAAGTGGTCCTTCACTGCTTCTCAATCTTCCCAGCATGCAACCAGCATCTGCGATTCGCACTGGCTGTGCCCTCTATCCAGATGCTTATCCCCCACTTATTTCCACAGTGCACTCCCTGGCCTCCTCATGCCTGGGTTCTTGTAATATTCTCCATGAGAAGCATCATGGCCACCAGCTGTCACTCCATTACACACTCAACCCAGCCGGTGTGATCTTCCTGGCTCCCCTCGATTTGACTCCCGGCTTCCCAGCACACTACATACCCACTGCTTTACAATGCATCACACAGCTGACTTTCTGTTCTCATCCATTATTGCCATGTGAGAATATAAGTTATACCAGCATAGGTATGTTTCTTTTACTTATTGGTGTCAATCTCAATATGCATTTGTGGGCTCACTCTTACCTCATGGCCTCAGGCTGACCGCAACCATTCCAGGCATCACACAAAAGCAATGGCAGGCTCATGACGGAGGTTTTAAATGTCTTACGTCCATCCTTCTTCTATCTTCCATCTTGGTAGAAGTCTTTCCCAGAGTCCATTCCCAGATGTAGGAAACTAGAACTCAAGTAGGCGAGGGAGCTTAAAGACTCTCATCTCAATCATTGGGGAGCCGCAATGGATGCTGGGATGACACCATTAGACTCTGCAGAATACACTTATTTTTATCTTTTAATATTATTTTACTTTATTTTTTAAAATTTATTTTATTTTTCTTTTTTTATTGTCCATAATGAGTTACATTATTTAGTGGGCAAACAATGAGTTGTTATCCCCAATCCCCGATGCCCCCTCCCCCATCCCCAATCAGCTGGATAACCTCCTCCATGGGTCGTCTGGATCAGTCCTTGTGACAGGAGACCATGGATAGCTTAGTATTCAGCCAGGTTCTCCTAGTCCTAGTATGTTGTTACTGAGGGGTGCCATGCCTCTGGATAGTCTCCCCCACCACAGCTCTCACAATCTTTCCACCCCCTCTTCCACTCAGTTCCCTGAGTCATGGTGGATGAGTATTAAGGCTGCTTTAATGTTGTGAGTTTAGGGGTCTTTGTGTCGAAAATCGTTGGTTTCTGTCTCATTTGCTTATCCTGTGTTGATTGAATGGCTCTGGCTGTGGGTCCCTTGTTCATCCTGTCATTCTCTGTGGGGTTCCATATGGATTCTCCACTATATGACTGTGGTGGCTCATCTCTTGCCAGGATCTCAGCTATCTGCCTATGGTCCGTTGGTAGGATTAGATGGGCCCCAGCTCTCTCACTGCATCCTGAAAAATGCAAACACAATCTCCATCGGAGTGAGATCAGTGTAGGTTAACAAATATACTCAATTTTGGATTACCTAGATTCTATTTTTAGTAGCCTCCCCATCAATCGCTCCCATAGTGCATCTTGTCTTGGGAGCCCAAGAGTACGGGATCCGGTGCCTATTGCCCTGAATCTCAAGCTCTCTCTCTCTCTCTCGCTCTCTCTCTCTCTCTCTCTCTCTCTCTCTCTCTCTCTTTCTCTCTCTCTCTTTCTCCTACCATTCCACCAGACCTTTCTTCCATGGTGATATGACCTACCAAACACAGGCTCACAACATTGCAACTAACCACCACAGACCGAAACCTCCGGAACCATGAGCCTAAATAAATGCTCCCTTAAATTATTTCTCACATGTGGAAACTCTGTGGAGGAGGAAGCAGGATTCTCTGTTAAGGATTAGCTTGGCGGGCTTGAGGAACAGGCAGGAAGTCTGTATGTCTGTGAGGGTGTGCCTAGATAGCCCAGCAGGAATGAGCCTGAGATAGGAGTCAACTGTCATTGGACCTGTAAAGAGGTGGCTTCCTCTTTACACTCTTTGAATACGTACACTCTTTGGGCCTGTGAATGTAACTGATTTGGAAAAGAAACCTTTTGAAGATAGAATTAAAGGTCTCCAGATGAGACAATTCTGGACCAGGATGGGTGTTAATGCAATCAGAAGTGGAGGAAGTACAAAGGAGGGGAGAGGATGCAGAGATAAGAGGAAAGGAGAGGATAGAGGAGGGGAAGAGAGGAAAGAAGATACCAGAGAGGAGACATGAGGAGAGGAGAGGGGGATAAGAGGAGAGAGAAGGACATAGCGTGGGGGGGGGAGGAGATGAGAAGGGGAACATGACATGAAGATGGGACAGTTTGGAGTGATGCATCTATCAGATAAGAATGCCGAGCATTGATACAACCATGAGAAGTGTGGGTTTGATTATTCTGGAAGCTTCCAGAAGGAACCAACTGTGGGCACCTTGACTTTTGACTTCTGATTTCCAGAATTGTCAGGAAATACACACTTGCTGTTTTCATCACTATATTTGTGACCACGTGTTACTGCCACCATAGAATCTAATACAGAAGTCTCTGCTCCAAGACCCTCTGTTGTTGTGCTACAAGCTGGCACTCCATGTGGGCACCTCACCCAGTTCCAGGGAAACCAGCCCAGATTCTCACCAGTTTGTTCCCCCCCTGAACACATCTTCCTGTCAATTCTGAATGTTCTAGGAAATTTACAAGACACCATCATTTCAGTGAAACTCAATTCACTCCCATTTGGACTGCTTGAAAAAAAAATTTTACATCTGTATGTTTGAAAATCCAGCCCTATTGTTGAGAACATCTTGGCAGCCATCCTGGCACCAAGCTGAAATTATCTTTCCCGTGTTGTCAAGATTCAACCGTAGCATTAATTGTGCTGGGACCAACTCTAATAGCTTCAAGTAATTATTACCAATTGTTCATTATCTCTTTGAAAATTCTAAATTTATATCTACTTTTTAAGATGTTGGTCCATTGAAACTAGAAAGAATACAGACTTCCATTCCTGGGGCTCATGCGAGTTGGGCATTGTTCAGAAAAATGTAAGTTTGTGGGTTGGTGGGTACCAATTTGAAATACTGACAGTGATGATTGATTGACAGGCTGAGATTCTTTTGGATTTGGGTATCAACTTGTTTTTGGATTTGAGGCCCTAAATAAAATGTGGGGAAATGAGGAGAAAGCTATCTTACTTTGTTCCAGCATTCCTCCCCATCTTCCTGCTCTTCGGGGTTCTCTGAGCAATGGGACTCTCATAGAACCAATGTTAGGACCTAGGGGGACCCTCACATCCTTTGTCTCCCCCATGTCTCTCCCCTTCTACATTCCAAATTGGAAGAGAGACACCTGTTAACACCTGTAGTTTCTATTTCACCAATTTTACCCAGTTGTCTCTCTTTTTTTTTTAAACACAGAAAGAAGACACTTCAAATTTAAAGCTTCTAGCAGGTAATGTTCCTTGCCCAGACTTTAAATAGTATCGCTTTATTTTCATTGTTCTTTTTATGATGCATATCTCCTGCATCTGACATCTGCTACTATAAAAGGTGGCCATACTGTTCTTCTTACACTAGTAACATGAAGTTTAATTCTGGAATGGAAAGGTAAAAAAAAATCAGTAAGTGATGACAAACCCATGAGAAGTCATTACTAATAGGCCCATGACTGAATTTAAGCCTTAAAATTCTTCTTAGAGGAGGTGATGAATGTTCCCAGTAACAAAGGGGACCAGAGTGGAGTGGAAAAACAGGCCCAAGCCACTCACACAGGGTAAAATCAGGCCTTGGAACAGAGCGGAAGAGACCTAAATCATGAGTCATTTGCTACTTAATTCTCCCCCTCTCATGCTTGCAAATTTGGGCTGGCTTTTCCCCTGCTGTGGACTTGGAATTTGGCCAAATATTGCCTTATATTAAGTCCTCATTCCGAAACTTCAGTCTCTAGGTTGGAGCTGGAGGACTGGTATTTACGAACTTCTTGTCATGCATCATGCATGGCCAATATGTCTGTAATGATCACTCTTGTTCATAAAAAGTATTTATTTTTCCAATTTTGACCTTTTTATACATGGATATAAAGTACTTTGATCCCTCAGTTATGCTCTTACCCCTTCCCCTCCCATTAATATGCTTCTTCTTCCCCCTTATTCCCATCTTACTTTCCTGGCTTTTTTTTTTAACCCACTGAGCTAAACTAGGGTTGCTGGCAGGATCATGGGTGGAAGGTTATCCACTGAAGAATGAGTAACTTACCTGTGGTGAACCTGACTCCCTGACTTCCAGCATCTGTTAGCTGCCATTAGCCACTCTGAGAGGTGTGAGTTTTCATTTCTCCTTCCTCCATTGAGGGTGATGTATCAACAGGCTCAATTGTGTGCTGGAAACCACAGTTGCTGTGAGTTCATGAGTGTCAAGGCCACGTTGTATCCAGAAGACAGCACTCCACAGCACTCCTCCCCATCCTCCTGCCCTTACATTCTTTCCACCTCCTCCCGTGGAGGCACTCACCTTTGTTTTCCACTTCACAGATGAGGAAAGTTGAGGTTCCTGGAAGAGAAGTAACATCCAAGGCCACACAGTAAGTGAGTGACTAAAACCTGCCTGTCTCCAAAGCTTAAGATATTTGAGTCCTATCCTACAATTCCAAGAAAATGTAACAATCAGACAACAAACCTCATCGTTGATGTTTCCCTATCTTTTTTTTTTGTTTCCCTATCTTATGAGAAGAAAATGCAAAAGTACTTTATAAAAATGTTTATCTAAACACACTTAAAGACTTACAAGGTGGGTGTGACTAAGAAGATGGCTTGTTTTTTAAAGGTGCTTGTTTGCAAAACCTACTGGCCCGGGTTCAATTCCCCAGTACCCAGGTAATGCCATATGCACAAAGTTGTACATAAATTTGGAGTTTGTTTGCAGTGGCAAGACGCCCTGGTGTGCCACTATATTCTCTCTGTCTCTCTCTGTGTCTCTCTCTCTCTTTCTCTGCAACAGAAGCTGCAGTGACCAAAAAGCAAGGGCTGGATGCTCCATTCCTCACATGCTGAAGCAATGGTGAGATGGGCTGGATCTTCTCAGATACCCCTAGATCTACCAGCTATACCCGGCTATACCAGTCTTGGTTCTGTATTAAAAGGACTCCAGGTCAACATACCCCAGAGACAACTGCACATCAATGTTGATTGAAGCACTATTCATAATAGCCCAGTAATGGAAACCGCCTAGGTGTCAACAACAGAAAAATGGATAAAGCTCACACACACACACACACACACACACACACACACACACACACACACACATAGCCATGGAGAAGAATGTCTCTCTATGACTTATGTTGTTTGCAGGAAAATGGGAGCAATTGGAGAGACAAATAATTTAAGAGAATTAAGCCAGTCTTGGACAAATAACCTGATTCCTCACATTTGTGGTTCCTAGGTTTACAGGTACATAAAATCATGTATGTATATGTGACCCAAAGTGTAAGAAAATATATTTAGGAGGAGGAGGGATGATAAAAGAGAGATTGGTGTGGTAGTTTCAATGTTTGTTCCCCCCCCAATAGACTCAGGTATTTTATTAAAGCTTTTCTCCAATTGCTTGCCTTGAGGACGTGTCACTGGGGGCAGATCCTGGAATCCAGCCCTAAGGTGTTACTGGGCATGGATCTGAATTTTAGCCCAAAGGGATGCAGAGAGGTTTTTGAGCTCTGCCTGGGCTCCTTCTGGTTGTTGCTTTTGGTGTGTGCTGACTGGTGGTAGTTTTTCTCTGCTTGGATCTGTGAGAGGGGACCAGACATTATGGAACTTCCCTTGGATTTGTAAGCCTACAATAAATCCTGCTTCCTATAAACTGTGTCTACTTGGAAGTTCATCCTAGCAACCTGGATCTGAGTACAACAGGGGGGAGTGAGGGGATGTATTCAATGTATAATATACACATGTAGGAAAGCTTGAAAAAGTAAAATTAAAAATGGAAAAGAAAAAAGGGGGCAGGAATTTATTATGGGGGGAGCAGAAGCTTTTGCTGATACCCTAACCCTTAATGAGGCTGTATTTGGAAATGTACCTTTAGGAGGTAATTAAAGACAAATGATGTCACAAGAGAGAGAATCTAACCCGGTGGGACTGGGAGCCCACCCCACCCCCACTCCTCCCTTCACCCCTCATTCTGGTCTGCACACACCCGGGAAAGGCTCTAGACATGGAACCCTGCTGGTCCTTCATCTGGGGCTCCTCAAACTATGAGAAAAGAAATCTCTGTCCTTTGTGATTTATGCAGTCTATGGTATTGTGCCACAGCAGCCTGAGTAGACCAAGACAGATGGCAATTAATATTTACCTGGCAGGAAGGTCAGGCATGGCCAGATGAGAGCTCTATCTAAATGAGCCACCGAGTAAATCCAATTATTTCTCTGTAGATCCTACCTGTGACCACAAAGAAACTCGGAGCATCTCTAAAGACCCCAGAGAATGGCAACCTAGCACCTCCCAGAAGGATACCTGTGGATGTGAGGTGATCCCCTTAGACAAGCCTCAAGATTGCCTCCTACTTGGATTCTTTTTCCTTCCCTGAAGTGGGAATTGCCTTATTTACTTCTTTTCTGTTTATAAAAATAATACACACTATGTAAAAATAAACTAGCCATTTTAAGAGGTAGAAAGGAGGAAGTAGAAGCTCACACAGCCCCACTGCTCAGCATTACTACTGTGAAAATAACAACTGAATATATCTCTAGATCTGTTTTTTGTTCATTTCCATATATACATATACACAAAGAAATTCTATATGTACTTCAAAAATAAAAATTGGATCGCATTATGACTCCAATTTCAAGACTACATTTCTCACTTGAGAAAATTGCTGGTATAACAAATATCATCATAGAAGGAGGCCAGCCGGCTTGGTTTAAATCCCAGCTCTGTACTTACTAGCTGGGGAGCCTGGCTTCTCTATGACTCAAATGCCTTACTCAGAAAATGGCTAAGAGCAGTTTCTATTTCTCAAGATTATCTAAAAAATTAAATGGCCTGGTGTTTGGAAAATGCTTTGGACTATGTCTGGGATATAATGAATACCATAAAGAACAGAGAGAGAAAGGGAGTGAAAGAGGGGTGAAAGGAGAATGAGAGGAAGGGAGGGAAGAAGAGGAGGAGGCAGACTTCAAGCAATCAATGTTTATTTAGTTCTCACATCTGCATAGGCTCATGTAGGTCAGACTGGATGGACATGAGCAGACTTGGACATGAAGTTGTGGTCTCAAGTCCACAGTAGAGGCAGCTGACCCCAGGATGACCACTCACAAGCATGCTCCTTGGCTGATGGTCTGTGGAGTTGTGGTGATGATGATTTGGGACCACTTGATCCTTATTGGTGACTTAGCAAGCTACCCTGGAGGTCTCCCTGGACACAAGGCCTCTTGAGATATCAGCTTGGAGCTGGTCTATGGTGTTGGCTTGGCTGCATGCTAATGATCACATGAAGGGAAGCATGAGGCCAGGGTTGAGGATGTAGCTCAGTGCTGTGGCATGGTCCTGGGTTGATTGCTGGTATCATAGGAATAGACAGTGTTGTGGTCAGCTTCTTAGTTGCTGCGCAGGAAGAACCCAAGCAAAGCGGCTTGTGGAGGAATGGGTTTATTTGGCTTACGGACTCGAGGGGAGACTCCATCCTGGCAGGGAAAACAATGGCATGAGCAGAGGGGTGGACATCACCTCCGCCACAGCACTGCAAACAGCGGCAGGAAGGTGTGCCAAATACTGGCAAGGGGGAGCTGGCTTATAACCCCCATAAGCCCACCCCCAACAACACAGCTCTAGTGAGGTTCTAATTCCCGAATTGCCATCAGCTGAGGATCGATCTATCAGAACACATTCATTTGTTTATGGGGGACACCTGGATCAAACCATGACAGATAGCCAACTGGCAAAGGGTTGAGCCAAGTGGTGAGTTTAGAGAAAGATAAAGACTCGAGAACATTTAAACACCTACCCATGTGACAGACAGGGAGATCAAGACCCAGAGAAGCCCGAAATCCCAACCCAGGCACGCAGATCTGAGAACCCAAGCTTTGGGGTGTTGTATCACGTCAATGAGCATAATACGTCTCTTTCCTTTGTCACTCCATGTGGTTACCTGATTAATAGAAAGTGAATACAGCAAGCTACTAAGTTAACTCCCTTTGGATGTGAATGAGAAGTCATTGGGTGTTAACAGTGCTAACCCACTGAAGAAAACGACTCCCCTCTCCTAGCAACCATTAACTGCCAACTTTTCTCTTCCTTCTCCTTTTCTTTCTCCCCAGGTCCAACTAGCCACAGCCAGAGCTCCCAGTGGAGAGGCCTCCAGGTCACTGGCTTGAAGACAGAGAGACATTCCTCCCTGTGCAGCTCCTTCCCTATGCTTCTTCCCATCCCTTCTCAATTCTAGGAACATTAGGTCCGGTTCTGTTGTTGTTAATTTGAGGAGGGTTTCATATAGCGCAGGCTGGCTTCGCATTCACTGTGAAGTCTTGACGACCTTGAAGTTCTGTACTTCCTGCCTCCACCTCTAGTGTGTTGGGATTACAGGTGTGTACCACCAGACCCAGTTTTATGCAGTGCTAGGGCTAGAACCCAGGGCTTCATGTACACTAGGCAAGCAATCTACCAATTAAGATGCATCCCCTGCCTCTGAGTCCCACTCTTGAGGGAAGTTCCAGGTCACACTCAAAGTCATATCATGGGAAAGAGTGGGTGCAGGCTGATAGGTTGGGGTGCTGGACATGCTGTTCAGGTCACATTCCTTCCTGGGAACTGCTTGTTGAGAGCCTATGGGAATCAGGAAAGAGGCTTAAGCTCTGAGGAGGAAGGAGAATAATGCATTCTGGCCCTGAGTAAAGAAACACCATTCAGTTCAAAAAAGTAGGACAGAAACTCACACTGCAGTTTCTGCTGGCCCAGACATAATTCCTGCGTGGAACTCTGACTCCAGCTTTCTTCAGGAATTACCCCACCACACATTCTATCACTTGTCCACACTGAGTATTTGGCTCTATCCAAGACTGAAGCAAAACATGACTGAGTTACTTAGATAAGCCAATAAGTACCCTTGTGTCTCTCTGCCTATGCAAGTTTAAACAAGATTTCTGTGTTAGTTACTATGGTATTGCTGTGACCTCAATATCGGAGATAAACAACTTACAGGAGGAAAGGTTTCTTTGGGTTATGGTTTCAGAGTCTATCATGGTGGAAGGCACCATGGAGCAGATCAGTTCCTGGTGGCAGGAGTGCACGTGGGAGAGGCTGTTCACATCACTGCAGGCCAGGAAGCAGAGAGCAGAATAGGAAGTGGGGCCAGGTATGACCTTCAAGGCCCTCCTCTAGAGGCCTACTTTAACCAGCTGGGCACCACATTTTAAAGGTTCCACAGCTTCCCAAACCAACATAGAGATGTTCAAAACATCAACCTGTGGGGGAATTTCACATACAAATCATAACAATTTCCATCAATTGAAACCAAAAATCCTGTCTAATATCAATCATGGTTCCATCATTCTTTCCCAACCAATTTAAATCATAACTTCTTTGGAAGAGGGAAAAATGTTTCAGTAGGTAAAGTGTTTGTCACAGAAGCATGAGAACCTGAGTTCAAACTCCCAGAACCCACATAAAGTTGGGTTGTGATGCTACATACCTGTAAGCCCAGAGCTGGAGAGGCAAAAACAGGAGGATTTGGCTGGCTAGTCTAGCTGGACCAGTGAGCTCCAGCTTCAGTGAGACCCTGTCTCAAAAATTAGATGGGGAGCAACTCCACAAGACACTTGACATCAACCACTGACCTGAACACGCAGTGTGCACACATACATGTGCACCCACATATGTGCACACAGACCAGACCTCCCCACACAGACAACCCCTTCTTCCTCAAGTCCTAAAAACGTTTCTATGCAGATCAGTGAATGCAGAAAAAGGCGTGGAATAAAGAAATTACTGCCTGAACTAGCTGCATGCCTGACCAGGCACAGCAATGTACTGCACACACATGTGCACATTTGTGAATGTGATAAAAGTTGAATGAATACAGCAGTAGCTGCCCAAATAACTTTGAATTGAATATGACATATATATGCAATTATATCTCATAAATAAGATATCATATATATATATATATATGTGTGTGTGTGTGTGTGTGTATGTGTGTGTGTGTGCAAGCAGACAGAAATAGAGAGAAGAGAGACAGAGAGAATGGTTGTGCCAGAGCCTCCAAATGAACTCCAGATCCATGTGTCACTTTGTGCATCTGGCTTTACGTGGGTACTGGGGTATCTGGGTTTCTAGGTCGTTAAGCTTTGCAGGTGTTATAGTCCAGCTCCCCCTTGCCAGAGCTATCAAATTCACTCTTACTGTTACCTTCCAGCTATTATGGCAGGATGTGATGCCCAGCCTCTACTCTGTCATTCTTTCTCCACCATGATGAAACTGCTCTTGAAACTATAAGCTGAAATAAACCCTTTCCTCCTATCAGCTGCTTTCGGTGAGGTATTTTGCCCCAGGAATGAGAAGGTAACTGCAGCACATACCTACATTTATTTTGAGTGATTTTGCAAAACAACATTGTCACCTGCAAGGTTCACGGTCGATCATCACACAATTTACTAGTCTGTGTTGGGCTTCACTCCTAGCTCTCCTGAGCCACATACACACTGGGGATCACAGGTCTATGAATGTTAGAAAATATTTGGTCAGGTGTCATTTGTGGGTGTTCATGGGGTTTCCTGATCTGCCAGCAGTGATCTGTCAGGCTGGATCGTGTTGTTGCATGATGGATGACTTTCATCCCCTGGGCAGCAAGCATGCCTACAAAGATACGCTTGGAATTCCTGGCCACCTCCTATTGTGCTTTGCTTGTGTGAAATGATCCTGAAAATATCCTCAGAATAATTATCCCTATAAAATGATGTGATGGAGACATGGCCTTTTGCAAATGGATATGATCAGGCTCAATTACCAAATCATCATACTTTTATTAGACCCAGGGAACAGTCACCATGGTTTCCCGCATGGGACTGTATCATCAAATTTTGTTCCCACCCTTCCCTCATTCTAGAGCAAAAAAGAGTAATATATGGATAATGTTTTTCTGTCTGTGTGAAACATGTTCATGTTAGATCTTGTGCAGGGATTCCAGCAGTGCTCAGAGCAAGCTTGCATATGAAGTAGGCAAGGTCTGTTTCCTTGAGTTCTTCCTGCAAGAGTCTGACTCTATTAAGCCCAGATTGACAATATCTGAATAGTAACTATGCGAAAGAACTTAATATCTTGCAGTATCTGAGAGCTTGACTCAGTTTACATCTAGATTCATTTGATCATTTATTTCACATTTATTATACATCTATAATACGCCAATATGGTTTTGGATGCTGGGAAAGTCCTGCCAGATACATAGTAAATACTCAAATAATGACTGATGCTAATTTTAAAAATACGCTAGTAATTATGACACATTGATCTACCAAGTTGTTATAGGCACTTTTGTGAATTATGTCATGTGATCATCACCACTGTCTACTCAGAATAGCACACAATTGAGTTTCAGTGACTCATGGCCAACCTGGGTCCAAAAATATTAAACTCCCAAAATAAAGCATCGGTAAGTGCTCAACTGTGTGTTGTTCTGGGTAGCATGATGGAATCTCACACCACTCACTCTGTTCAACCTGGACATGCATCAAACCTTTGAGAAGCAAATCCACCTTGTACATGCTACCCATTCTTCAATAACTTAGTAGCTAGCTCAGTTGTCAGACTGGCTGTTCTAGAAATCCTCAATTAATAAGGACCCCAAAGCAAAAGGACTCATGATGCAAAGGGCACCTGGCATAAAACAGGTGTATAATTTGGTACTCTCTGAGGCTTCAGGTAACCACCGGAAGTCTTCAACCTATACCTGTGAATAGAGGCTACTATCCATAATGAATATGAAATCAAATGGAATTTTTGACCTGGTCATATGACACATTTTGTCTGTAGTCCCTGTGCCTGGTGGCGGGCATAGTTCAATGCTCAGCTCAGATGACTTTGACCAATATCATTCCCCTCCACACACAGGACACTAGAGATATGCCACAGGGACATCTAGTTACTAGGTGACAGAAATCAATATGCATTCAAGCCATAATAGTTTTCAAGGTTATATGATGGCTACCAACATCCAAGAGTTTTCTAGCAGGTGTACCTGACCAGAGCTCCTAATGCAATCATGTATGTACGCTATACATGAACTGGAGCAGGGAGTAATTGCAAACAGGTGTTCATTCTAGTCACATGGCCTTCATTTCCTTCCTTGAACTTGTTAGGCTCCACAAGACCTTTACCTGGGTTCTTCTATCTACCCAGCATGCTCTGCTCCAGTCCTCCTCACCTGGGTAATGCTTGCTGTTTTTGTGTCATCATAGGTAATTTTTTAAACCTCCTAGGCTGAAGCATGTTCCTCTGCTATTCTCTATCCCATAAGCTTTAGAGGTTTGCAGTTCTGAGTGGTTTAGTGCAAGGTTGTGTCTTGTTCTCATTAGGATGAGAGTTCCATGAGAATGGGGATATTCAGTCAGAGATCAGAGAGCATGATTACTTTCACTGACCATAAAGTTTCCCATTGGGTGGAGTGTTTGGTTCATCAACAATAAATATCAATGAGTGGTGTGAAGGAAAGGAGCAAGTGAGAGAAAAAGAGGAATTGAGAGGGGGAAAGAGGAAGGGGAGGTGGAGGAAGAGGTGATGGAAGAGATGGAGAAGAAGAGGAGGACTGAGTGGCAGCCATTTGAATCTCTCCTGTTTTGGGGGCAGGAACTGTCCATCAGATGTTGTGTCCTGAGGTCACTAAACCTAGAATGACCCAAAGTGGCACAATCTATTATCATTGAATGGCACAGCTGGCATCCAGGATGTGGATATGAGGTAAACAAAGAACCATTTTGTCCATTGTCTGGGACCTTTGGTGGGCTGGGCCTTGGGGTGAAGGCAGTTATCTGGAAGGTTCTGTTGGGCACTGGCCCATTATAGCTCTCACCATAGTGTGCATTCATGGCCTGTCTGCTTGTTATTCTTCCCGGTTGAATTTAGATGCTTTCAGCACAAAAAAAAATCTTCATGCAGTGGGAATTTAGCTCCAATTTGAATATTTAGTATACAAGAAAGACTGGGAGCTAGATGACTTTTTCCACTGTCCCGTAAGGAAGCACATCAAGAAAAAACACCAACAATCTCAGAGAAAGAGCTCCAGGCAGATTGCTGGATTGTTTAGCAAACAGAAGAAGGGCACCAGGCAGAAACTCCTGATTATACCAATATTGCGAACTCATTTGAAGAAGCCCTCGTTCTTTTCATTAGCACTGGAGAGATAGTCAGAGCAGTGGCTCTGTGGAAATTCACAGAAGCTTTGACTTACTGCGTGAGGGACTGGAGGAAAGCGAGAGCAATGTTAGATTGAGCAAGTACCACTGTGCACCCAGCACTGGACAGGCAGTGGGGACCAGGCATCACAGTGCAATGAGTAGTTATCAGTTCTGGAATGAGGAAAATTAGGGTAAAAGTCCTGGTTCTACAGCCCTTACCTTTGTGATCTGAAAAATGTACTGAGCTTTTGGTTTCCCAAATAAATAAATAAATAAATAAATAAATAAATAAATAAATAAGTAAATAAATAAATAGAAGAAACAATGCTTACTGAATTGGGTTGATTTAAGAAAGACTATATTCACTACTTTTCTTGTTGTGGCAAGATACCTAAAAGAAGCCTCTCAGGGAAGCAGGGTTGAGTTGAACTCACGGTTTCAGAGGGCAGAGTTTATGCTGTGAGAAAAGGAACGTGGAGCGGCTCCATCCTTCCATGGTTGGCCAGGGCTTGCAGTTGTCGCCGAGAATTGTTGTATTCCATATCTTGGTGGTTTGGGAAGAGAGAATGGGACCAGTGACTTGATTGGATTATCATCTTTCAAGGTCCATTCCCAGGGACTCACTTCCTACAGCAAGGCTCCCAAACAGTGCCACCAGCTGGGACTCAGGTGTTCCAATACATGAGCCCATGGGAGACATTTCAGATCCTAACCAAAATGAAGAACAGTCAGTGAGTGAAAAATTAACCAAAGTAGAGAAGCTCCTTCTCTCTTTTCAGGCACGTGGGGAGACTCAACACTCATGGAAGTGCTGAGAGGAAGTGACATTGAGTGCCACTAAATGAGACATCTCAATCCCATCCTCCAGTGGCTCAGAGACTAGCAGAAAGCTGGTGGAAAGAATGTAAGAGCCATTGGATGGGGAGGAGTGCTTTGGAATGCTCTCTCGCAGATATAAAGTGGTCGTTGTGTTCATGACTTCATAGCTGCTACTGTTACCTGGACTGGACCCATTAGCATGTCATCACAGATAACGGAGGACATCAAAACAGAAGAGAAACAGTTAGAAAGAAGATGGGATTCAGGGGAGGAGGATGGGGAAGAAAAGGACGAAGGAAGGTGGTGGGAGGGATTATGTAAAAATTTAATAGTTTTTTATTTATTCATTTTCAAGCATAGAAATACAGAGATAGAAAGAAAGAGAGGGAGAGAGAGAGAGAGAGAGAGAGAGAGAGAGAGAGAGAGAGAGAGAGAGAGAGAGGGCCACCACCTTGTGGGTCTGGCTTATGTGGGTACTGGAGAATTGAACCCTGGGCCTTAGGCACTGGAGGCAAGTGCCTTAACCGCTGAGCCATCTCTCCAGCCCTTAATAGTTTTTTAAATTAAAAGAAGGTAGCTTTTATTTTGAGATCTAAGCTTGGTGTGGTGATGCACACCTCAAATCCAAGCACTCTGGAGGCTGAAGGAAGAGGATCACTGTGATGAGTTCAAGGCCAGCCTGGGACTCCAGAGTAAGTTCTAGGTCAGCCTGGGGTAGAGTGAGACTCTTCCTTGATAAAGAAAAACAACAAAGGCTTGAACCCACTTTGAGACCTAGAGGATGCGGCTGGGCATGAGTCGGCGGAGGAAGCAGCAAAGAGGACTCTTGGAAAGGTCAGTGAAGGTTGTATGCTTGGCCTTGGACAATGAGCATGATGAAAGCATTCACTCAGGCAGAGGTTAAAACACAGGTCTTAAAGTTACTTGGGGAAGTTGGGCTTCATTTATGAGGATTAAGTCAGCAACAAAGGGAGATGGCAGGAGCAGTCTGGGTAAAAACGTGATGGAGAGAATGGACACAAGTGTGAGTCATGTGATCAGCATGTATCAGACCAAGAAGACAAGGTGGTAAAATGCTCCCTATTACCCATCTGTCCTGAGCTGGGAAGGTGATGACCTCCGGGCTCCCTTCACAGTATGCAAGGCTGTGGAGGAATAAGAAGGTGTGGGTATGAAATCTGGGTTTTAGTTTAGGGAGTGTTAAGATAAAGATTACCGCTAGATATCTCAGTGGAAATGTCAAATAGACAGATGAACACCGTGAGTCTGCAGCTCGGAGGGAGGTCTCAACTAGAAAAGTACGTATTGGAGTTGTCAGTTTAAAGACTGCATTGGAGTTGAGGGGGGGGGGGTCTACACAGAATTAAGGACAAAGAGGATTAGGAAAATGACTGTGGGTAAAGCACTTGCGCATAACTGTGAAAGCCTGAATACGGATGACCAGAAGCCATGGAAGGCTGAACACAGGAGACAACCATCTGTAATCCCTCCTTTCCTAAAGCTAGGTGAAAGGTGGGGACAGCTACCCCGGTGGATGCTGTGGTAATCACGAAATGATTAAAGCATGCTCAAGCAAGACGGAAGGCAAGGACCAAGCTTGTCTTCTGACCTCTACACCTCCACTCACATATACTCACAATACATCACATACATCACAGAGAGAGAGAGAGAGAGAGAGAGAGAGAGAGAGAGAGAGAGAGAGAGAGAAATAGAGAGAAAAAGAGGGAGAGAGATTTTTTAAAGGATAAAGAATAGTTTGGAAAAAGTAGATTGAGCTATATGTGCCTAAATTTAAACACATGCATATACACACATATAGGTATAGATAGATATAGATATAGATATAGATATAGATATAGATATAGATATAGATATAGATATAGATATAGATATAGATATAGATATAGATATAGATATAGATATAGATATAGATATAGATATAGATATAGATATAGATATAGATATAGATATAGATATAGATATAGACATAGATATATGCAAACAAAAACACACATGCATGCAAGCACATAGTATGTACAGGGAACTGGAAGACATCCAGTTTAGATCCCAGCTCTATAATTTATCTACTTTATAACTTTGGGCAGGTTACCCTACCTTGCTGAGCCTACTTTGAATGAATTGTCCTCCATAGCCTTCTGTGCTTTAAAAACTTGATCCCCAACTAGTGTCAATTGGGATGTGGAGCCTTTCTGGAGGAGGTGTTGTTGGGGATGTGCTTTGGGGTGGGTGTCAAGTCTCAGCCCCTGCCCCCTCTGCCAGCTGCTACCTCCCAGCAGCCATGACGAGATGTGATGTGCAACCTCTGCTCTTCCCTGGTGTGATGAAACTTCCTCTCGAAACTCTAAGCCTAAACTAAACCCTTTCCTCCCATCAGCTGCTTCAGGTGGGATGGTTTATCCCAGCAATGAGAAGGTAACAGCAACACTAAGGTTGTTCCAGAGCTCAACAGTGATGTGTGTGAATCCTCTGCTCAATCTCAAGGTCACTGCGTAGAGGAGCAGGCTTGGCGGTCATCTTCCATCCTAAACTCTTGCTGGTCTTAACACAGCCTGTGTCTTCAACTTTGTGGTTCCTTGATTCCTGTCATGTCCCTTCTCATTCCAAGCCCCCAGCAGCAAAAGGCAGACCGTTGATAACTCTCTGTGGGGTTTCTTGATTTCAGATAGTCCTCCCCTTTTCTGCCTCCAAGTAATATCTGGCTCATCTGAGCAATCTCTAAACTTCTCATGTGGAAAAAAATAGACAATTTGGGATGAGCCCCTCTCTAAACTGCATGTTAATAAGTAGTGTTCTTACTGTTATGATATTTGCTTTCAAATCAGTGAGAATTCTGATTAGATTCTGAGGACAGGGACAATATTCGCCAGTGGTGTGGAGAAAATAAAAGCTATTCTTAGACGATCTCTCTCTTGATTAGTCCCTGATACTTATTGAGTAGCTGATGATGTCAGTAGATAATTTGGAGATGATGTCAGCGGGTGTTTGAGGAAAGCTGCAGGAGAGAGAATGAGAATGAATGTATTTGTACATTACAGAGGATTATCCAAGTCTTGTTCCTGTAGGTCTTTCTCAAGTTCAATATCTCAGTCAGTACTTCTAACATATGACCTGCACCAGGCACTTCTAAAATGTTGGGTATTGCTTTCAGACCTGAAGCTCTGGGTCAGCACAGCTTGGGTGGAATCAGGGTCTTTTCCTTTTCCTTTGTGAAATGAAGACAATTATTCCAGGACCCCATGTCTGCACCTATAACATGAAGAAAGTGACACACCTAGCAGGCCCATGGGATGATCCATTTTGGGATACACATATCAGTACTTCATACGTAATTCATACAATAATCCTTTCATACTGTCTCCTCATTCCCAAAACATATGCTGATCAAAGATATTAATGGACTAATCTGAATACCCAAAGGCAACAAGTTGATTAACCTTGGATTTGAGTCTTACACTTACATACTTGAAACCAATGTCGTTCCTCTTCATCCAAATCTCTATAGCTGTTGGAAAACTAATGACCAAGCAGCCATGAAGACAGACAATACCCAAGGGTGTAGGTTGGTAGATAAGTGGAAAGATCAAACAACCATGATTAACTTTAAAATACACTTCCTACACTCAACAACATGCATTCATGTATCCAATCCCTATTTATTTGGCTCCTAGGAACACCTCAGACAGGCCTAGAGACTTGAAAATGATTAAAATGGTAAGGTAAGGCCCCAAGTCTCCATCCTCAGGAAGCTTAAAATTTAGTAGGAAGAGTTGATATAATGTAAATAATCACCAAACAAATGCTAAGTAATGTTTCTAGAATGAAAATGTCTGGGATAATTGTAAAATAAATAACATTTGAATGATGGGTTGTCCAGTAATGAGACTAAATCACTCATCACTGTGCCTTACATGGTCTTTCAGAAATGTCAGGTTTTTTTTTTTCAAAATAGAGCTACTTACTATATGAACCAGCTGTATTACTCTTTGGTGTATTCCTGAAAGGCTCGGGTCAACATAGCAGAGAGATGCTTACACATCCATCTTTTCTATGTTGGCATTCACACATCTAAGAAACAGAACCAGCCTAGCTGTTCAGCAACAGATGAAGAAAATATGGTACATATGATCAAGGTACAATATGTGCGTGCATGAAATGTTACAATGAAACCTTTTACCTTGCAAATTAATGTACAATAATTTCAATAACATTATAAAATTAATTGTAAAGTTAGCCTGCAAAGTAATGGGCTTCATGTTGCCATTTTCATTCATGGACATCATTATACTTTGTTCTCATTTGTGTCCATTCCCCACTGTCCTCCTCCCAAACAGTGCTCCTTTCTGCTTTCCCGGCATACACATTCCATTACCCTCCTAATTTCCTTGAAATGTCTACTGTCTTCCTTCCCTCTCATGCTCTTTCTATTTTCATGACTGATATTTATATGTACACATATGTTGTAGTCAGCTTTCTAGTTGCTGTGCAGAAGAACCCAAATAAAAGCAGCTTGTGGAGGAATGGGTTTATTTGGCTTACGGACTCAAGGGGAGACTCCATCCTGGCAGGGAAAACGATGGCATGAGCAGAGGGCTGGACATCACCTCTGCCACAGCACTGGAAAAATTTCTTGGAGATTCAATTCCACCCCTCCAGCTCAGCTACTCACAGTCCGGGAAACTTCATCCAGTGCTGGCAGCTCGCCTTGGCACCCATCCATAGTCCTGGAATTCACTGGGTCTCGATTGCAACCCCCAGTTCATCCTCATGGCTCCATGGGGCTCCATGCAGGCAACCTAGCACATCTGCTTCACACACTGATGGCCATTTTTCAAAAACAAAACTGTTGCAAATCCAATGACCCTCTCTTCTTGCATTTCTTATATTCCACAGAACCAGGTGGGCTGCCAACTTGTTAATCCAGGGGGGAACAAAGCATTCAGGCCCCTTCCTTCAAAGGATTTGCATTCTTCCTGTGGTTCCAATGCTGACCAGCAGCTGGCTGAGTCTCAATGGTTGTAATCTCTCAAACAATTGCAGGTGAAAGGGAAGCACTTTCAACCCAAGATCTTTCTTTCTGTGCCATCTCCATCTGCTCACACCAGTCCATTTTTATGTCAAGCAACCCTGCACAGGTTCCCAGGACACAGGCAGGCAGAACGCAGTAACACTCTCACACAGACTGCATCTGGCACAGTCCTGACAAAGTTCTTTCTAACCCTCGTAAGCCAAACCTCACAGTCCATACTCACAGCACTGTAAGGTCTCTCTCAGGACAAGGTTTCCAATCCATCCACATTCCTCCTGCAGATCACTTCCAAAAGACCCAAAGCCACAAGATCAGGGTTCTAGCAACAACAGATGACCCCACTCCTGGTACCAAAACTGTTGCAGACAGCTTTCTAGTTGCTGCACAGAAAGAACCCAAGCAAAAGCAGCTTGTGGAGGGATGGGTTTATTTGGCTTATGGACTCAAAGGGAGACTCCATCCTGGCAGGTAAGATGATGACTCGAGCAGATGGGTGGGCATCACCTCTGCCACAGCACTGGAAATAGCAGCAGGAAGGTGTGCCAAATACTAGCAAGGGAAGCTGGCTTATAATTCCCATAAGCCCGCCCCCAACAACCCAGCTTCATCGAGGTTGGGCCAGGAGAACCGGGCTGAGTACTAGGATATCCAGGATCCCTTGCCACAAGGACTAATACAGACAGCCCACGGAGGAGGATATACAACTGATCAGGGATGGGGAGGGGGGAATTGGGGAATTCGGGATAACAACGCATTGTTTGCCCACTAAAAAATGTAACTCATTATGGACAATAAATATATATTTAAAAAAAAAACCCAAACTGCCATCAGCTGAGGATTGATCTATCAGAACACATTCATTTGTTTGTGGGGAATACCTGGATCAAACCATGGTAAACATTATTCTGCTTAATGTGATGTTCTCGAGTTCCATCCATTTTCCTGTAAATGGCATAATTATTCTTTATGCCTTAATAATACCAATTGTGTGCATCACATTTCTTTATCTTTTCTGTTGAGGGGGACCAAGGCTGATTCTATGACCTGGCTTTTGTGAGAGGTTAGTTTTGATTATTACTATTATTGCTGCTGAGACTGATATTGAAAGAGAACTGAAGTTATTTTAGGGGATTCCAGAAGAGATGGGGAGGAGAAAGGGTAGAAGTTAAGAGATCCTGGTTTCTTCTCATCTGACACCCCACAGAAAGAGCAGCTTCGGGAAGGGTGAGCTTCTCCGCACAAGAGCTTGCCTAACCTCAGCTGGACTTCACCTGTGGAAATGACACAGGAAGGACCTGCTCATCAAGCTGGGTTATACAACGAACTTGAACTTGAAAACCCTATTCTCCCTCCCCTACCAGCTCTAAAGTGACAACGTTTGTTTGTGATGTTGGTAAATCTAGGGCACCTGTTCCAAAAATAACCACAGAGTACGGCAGGAGGAGGAGGTGGAGTTGAGCATCCATCATCTTCCCCCTGACACACTCCTTGTGTGTGTCACAAGGCCAGACAGGAGCAAGGACGGGAGGAGAGAGTCACTCTGACCACCCTTGACTTGAAGTAGTGACTCACCTTAACTCAGCCCCTCTCACTAAGTTTGGCCTTGGGAGATGTAGTTCTGGAAGTCCCAAGGGAGGACACTCTGACTCTGACCATGACATTCATCCCAGGTACACCTGGCCCACCTTTATCAAGGTGCTGAGTCAGCCTGTCATCAAGTGAGAAGATGCTGGGGCTTCTTAAGAACTTGAGGTGAAATTATCCCTGAGACTTTTGGAGATCTCACGGGACAAATCAATCGATATTTAAGCAATATGAGAGCTTCTGAAATGATAGGAGACTGGGTTTTATTGATGTTTATATTTCTCACAGTCCAGTTTTGACTTTAATGTATGCTGAAAGATTACACAATGGATGAGGGGGTGAGTTAATGAGCAAGGGTTCCTTCTTCAATGGCTATGTATTTACTGGGCTTCAGTTCAGATTCAGCTGAATATAATTGTTGGTGTGTAGATACATGTTCAGTAAACATCAAAAGAACAAAGAAAGGAAGAAAGAGAATTGAGAGAAAAAGAAGGGAAAGAAATATCTGCAGACAATGGAAAGATTTCAAATTTTGGACAGAAGTTAAATTTACATTTATATTTCTGAGATCAGAGCTGGATGGATACAAGAAATATGCAGCAAAAAATGAGACCTGGAAAGAAATGATTGAGTCATCTTGTATAAATGAAACCAGAAAGACTTGATTCTCTCTTGATCCTGTGCACAGCTCTCTTATTATGTAGTGATTTAAAAATATGCTCATAAGCTTTTTGAATTCTCCTTCACTCAAGAGGTGAAATGTAATTTTCTTCTTGAATGAGAGCCATACTAAATATTCACATATCTTGAATATAATATGGTGGGAGAACTGGTATTTTAACTATGAGATTGTTCCAAAAGGTATTGTATTCTCATTCTCTCCTTCCTCTTCCTCTTCTTCCTCCATGCACAGGCAAGCCAGGTGCTATGTCCTCAGCCCTCTCAGCAAAGCCTATGGAGAAGCCCATATGGTGACGGAATCCAAGTCAATATGGCTGTGACCTCAGGAGAGTTTCCGGCAGAACCATCTAGAGAGATTTTTTTTTCAAATTCTCAATCCATTTTATGATACCACATTGTTTGAAGCTGACTGTTGAGGTCATTGATCATGTAGTAATAGATAATGAATGTAAATACAGCATTCTAGATACCCAATTCTATACTAGTCAGGGGTCAATCTGCAAGAGAGGAGCCACCACAGTCATACCATGGAGGATCCATATGGAACCCCACAGAGAATGTAGGGATAAACAAGGGACACACAGCACAGCCATTCAATCAACACAGGATAAGCCAGTGAGACAGAAACCAACGATTTTCGACACAAAGACTCCTAAGCTCACAACCTTAAAGCAGCCTTAATACTCATCCACCACGACTCAGGGAACTGAGTGGAAGAGGGTGTGGAAAGATTGTGAGAGCCGTGGTGGGGGAGATTATCAGAGGCATGGCCAGGAGAACCTGGCTGAATACCATGACTGATCCAGATGACCCATGGAGGAGGTTTCCAGTGGTTTGGGGAGGGGGGGGCAGCAGGGAATTGGGGATAACAACTCATTGTTTGCCCACTGAATGTTGTAACTCATTATGGACAATTAAAAAAAATAAAAGGAGTCACTCAGAAATTGATAATTAAATAGAAGTTTTAAGATACAGAGAGTTGAGATACGTAATGGACGGGTAGATGATACAGCATAAACACATAGATGGTAGATACATCGATGAAAGAAAATAGATGATAGAAGGGAGATCAACAGGTGATAGAAATATGGATGATGGATACATAGAAGATAGAAGAGATGTCAATAGATAAGTACTTGGTTGTGTGAATTTGTTATAGGGATTTGGCCTCATGCGATCGTGGGTGCTCATTACACAATGTCTCTACAGCTTTATGCCCAGTGCTGAAGTTTGAATTCTGCAAGGCAAAACAGGTTGATGCAAAAGGGAAGGGAGAGCCAGAGCACCAGGATTCCAGGAAAATGATCTGGAACTCAACCTTGATAAAGTGTGTGTACTACCGTGGAGGCTGTTACTCTTTGTAACTGAAAGAAGATTTCGGAGATATTGGAGCAGTGGTTCAATAGCCTGCTGCCCCACACTAGAGGCACAAACTAGCAGATGAATGAGTAGTGTGAGGGGGAGAGGGTAGCACACTGCACAAACTTCTTAATATAAAAGACTGTTGTTCCCTTCGGATCTGTGAAAATACCTCTTAGGGCCACTCTCAAAGGAAACTGACACAATATAAATCTAGCAGACTAGCTCCAGGGTTCCCCTCCACACTTATAGTTTTAACTGGGACAGGTATCTTGGGGACTTTCAAATTTTTCTCTAGCTTTATCCTGCACCGCACACAGACCAGTGTCTTGCAGAGGAAGTTCACCGTGGGTTCCCAGTGGCTGCCACATTAGGGAGGATTTCCAAAAGTTTTGGAGCACTTAGAAGAAATCGCCACAAACTCTGGGGGAAATAAAGAATTTGCAGAGATGATATGAGAGGCCAGTTTTAGAAGATTATTACACATTTCACGCACATTTTATTATTGCTACCCACTTCATATACATTTGTTGGGTGGTCAAAGAGTCTTCATAAAGAGGTAACAGGGTTGTGGAGATGCTTTAATGGGTAAAACCACTTACTGCGTAAGAGTGAGGGCCTGGGTTTGGATCTACAGAACCATGTAAAGTCAAAGCATGCATCTGCAAGCCCAGCACCCCTATGCTGACAAGGGAGGCAGAGGCAGGATTATCCCTGGAAGTTCACAGGTCTGGCATACACCATGTCAAACAACAGAACACTTTTCTCAAGGAAGGTGAGGACCAACACCCAAGCTTATCCTCTGAACATGTGTGACGGGATGCATGTGCCTGTAGACACTCACATGTCAGAGAAAGAGAGAGAGAGAGAAAGAGAGAGAGAGTGACTAAAACACAGAAAACAGTAGTTTTAGAGACACATTTGAGAGATGGTAAAGTTTTGTTATGGATGTTTTGGCATCTGTGTGCCTTTTTGGAAAGTGGGAGACAGAAACAAGGTTAGAAAATTAACCTTAGCAAAAGGACCAGGAAAAGTGCCTTGTCAGGAACAAAGAGTCCTGTCTTTACTCTCAAGCCAACAGCAAACTGTCAGAAGGGTTTCTGCTGGGTGATGACATGGTCAGAATTTTATTTTGGAACCATCAACCCTGTCAGGTACATGGAGAAAAATTAAAGGTGAGTCAATATTAGAGGCAGGGAGACCTGTTATTAGACTATCACAATAATTCATGTAGGAGAAGACAAGCGATGAACATCAGCTGTGGAGCTGGAGCCCAGAGGCATGGGGGAGAATGCAGGTGGAAATTAACCAGAACTGGGAGAAGAAAAGAGAGGGAGGAGACCTCATGACTGAGGAGACCTTGGGCTGCAACGTGAAGGCTGAAGATATTCTGCTCCAAGAAAGAGAAAATTCTGGAAGAGTGCTGGTGACAAGGGGAAGAAAATGCATTTTGTTTTGAATGGGTGATGGTGAGGGTGGACTGGGTCGTCACGGATCCCAGGAGAGAGGTAGAGCTATGATTCTGATTATAGTTTTGATTCTATCATTGATGAATAAATGTGACATTTGTGACTCTGAGATTTATCACTGTGGTATTTTGAATGTAGACTGTCCCCCATAGACATGTGTGTTTGAATACTTGGTGGCACTGTTGGGGAAGGTTGTGGAACCTTTAGGAGGTGGAGCCTTGCTGGAGGAAGTGTGGCACTGGGAGCCTTGAGGTGTTACAGCCTAGCCCTGCTGGCTGTTCTCACACTTCCTCCCTGCTGATGTGAAGGTGTGTCACAGGCTGCTCCTGCCATGCCTTCCTGCCATAATGGACACTTCCCCTCAAAACCACAAGCCAAAAGGAAACCCTTTCCTTCCTTAAGCTGCTTCAGTTGAGTATTTTGTCCCTGCCACCAAAAGGGTACTGATATAATCCTTTATGACCAAATAATTAAAAGGCCCAAAGCCAGTAGAGTTCTTGCCAGTGCCTGTGGTAACAACCTTTCTTCCTCCAAATCAGTCTCCCTGCAGCTTGTGATGAAATGTGTGGGAGGAATGCTGGGGAAGGAGCTCAGGAAGTGAAGTGATCTCTGCACAAGCATGTGGATCCACTCACATTAAAGATCCAGACTTGGTGGTGTGTGCTTATAATCCGAGTGCTGGGGACACAGAAACAGGAGCATCCCCAGGGCTTTCTGACTAGCTCATCTAGCTGAATCAGTGAGTTCTGAGTTCATTGAGATCCTGTCTCGGAAAAGGGGGAGAGTGAATCAGAAAGACACCCACACACCCACAGACATATAAAAAGATGTGCACACACATGTACACTACCCCTCACAAAAATATCATATGAAGGGATTGGGATGTAATTGTTTATATTGGTTGTGAACTTGGCAAGACCTGAAATCACCTGTGAGGAATTATTTAGATTAGATTAGCCTTGGGGACATGCCTGTGAGGGATTACCTTGGTTTGGTTGACGTAGGATGACCCACCTTCACTATTGTGAGAGACACCATTCTATGTGCTGGGGCCCTGGACACTATATATATGGTGTCACATTTCCTCCCTGCTGATGTGAAGGTGTGACACAGGCTTCCTGCTCCTGCCATGCCTTCCCTGCCATAATGGACACTTCCCCTCAAAAACCACAAGCCAAAAATAAATCCTTTCCTTCCTTAAGCTTCAGTTGAGTATTTTGTCCCTGCCACCAAAAGGGTACTGAGTATATATATATATATATATATATATATATATATATATATATATATATACATAATATATACTATAGTATATATATGTGTGTGTATATACTATATAGAATAGAATATATATTATGGAGAGAGAGAGAGAGAACATTGGCTGAGCAGTAGTGCTCATCACTCTCTGTTTCCTCACTGTGGACTGAGTGTGACCAACTGTCTTGAGCTCCTGCTGCCATGAATTCTCCATAATGCATTATAACTCAGAACTATAAACTGAAATAAGCTCTTCCTCCCTTAAATTGATTTTTTCAGATATTTTGTTCAAGCAATAAGAAGTTGGCTTATACGTAGAATTTGGCTTAGGCTTTAACCAGATAATCATGGACTTGGGGTGCTCTGGGTTAGAGAGCCTTATGTGCATGCTTATTGCACTCAACCACCCGACAGCAGGCCAAAAGATGAGATCATGGCAAGAGATGAGCCACCACAGTCATATTGTGAAGGATCCATATGGAACCCTGCAGAGAAGGACGGGATGAACAAGAGACCCATAGCCACAGCCATTTAACCAACTCTGGATAAGCCAAATGTGTTTGTGTTTTTCAGGATGCAACGAGAGAGCTGTGGCCCATCTAACCCTACCAACCAACCATAGGCCGATGGCTGAGATCCTGGCAAGAGAGGAGCCACCACAGTCATATCAGGGGAGGATCCATAGGGAACCCAGCAGAAAATGACAGATGAACAAGGGACCTATAACCACAGTCATTCAATCAACACAGGATAGGCCATTGAGACAGAAACCAAGGATTTTCGACACAAGGACCCCTAAGCTCGCAACATTAAAGCAGCCTTATTACTCATCCACCACGACTCAGGGAACTGAGTGGAAGAGGGGGCGGAAAGATTGTGAGAGCCGTGGTGGGGGAAGACTGTCTGGAGGCATGGCACCCATCAGTAACAACACACTTGGGCCAGGAAAACCAGGCTGAGTACTAAGATATCCAGGATCCCTTGCCACAAGGACTAATACAGACAGCCCACGGAGGAGGATATCCAACTGATCAGGGATGGGGAGGGGGGAATTGGGGAATTCGGGATAACAACGCATTGTTTGCCCACTAAATAATGTAACTCATTATGGACAATAAATATATATTTTTAAAAATTGGTTCATATCGTGTCATTGCCTATACTGAGAATATCTGTGCATCTTGGACTCAGTGAAAAGTGCTCTGGTTCTGTGAGATGAGATGAGCCCAGCCTTCTTCCTATTGCTTTGAGCATGTAAGGAGGTCAAAGATAATAAGCTCTTAAAGCAGTTTCCAAATTAAGTCAACATGTTTATTCTTCAATGAACTTGGTGGTGAGGGGGCCAGAGTGGAATCTGTATGCTGTCTGATGAGGGATGACTGTCCTCCATTCTATCTCTTGCTGTTCATTCCTCTCCTTTGGCTCTTGTTGGCATTTCAGGCCCCAGGTCACCACAGATGACAAGAGCAATGACTGTATACTTCAGCCTCAGTCCCCAGCCTCTGAAATGGCAACTGGGATTTCTTACTGATTTAGGAAGGAATGGGAGGGAGGAGATAGCAGGGCTGATGTTTTCTTCCTCGGGCAAAAACAGAGACAGAGTGAGAGAAAGAAAGAGAAAACTTCTGAGGTTCCCTGGCCTGCCAGTGGGTGGCTGGAAGTGGGAGACAGTTGGACACTTCTTCAAGGGACAGTAAAGAATCTTTCAAAAAGAAAGCCACAGCAAGGAAGCCTCCTGACTTCTGCTGTCATACAGGCTGTGTGGAGATTCCTGCTGGGCCAGAGTACAGAAGGCTTTGGATATAGTCCTGAGAACTTTGCCTACTTTGGAGGTTTCAGGAGAAAAAAGAAAAGAAAAAGAGGAGCTTTTTTTTTTTTTCTACCTGTTACCTTACTGGAGCAATGAAGAAGGTTTTGCATTTTCACAAAGTGCCATACAAGTTCAGAACCCAGCACAGCACAGAAGCACAAATCATGCCTGCTTTTCTATCTGCTTCCTTAGAAGAAAGTTCTTCCTTGTGACTTCTAATCATGGGTCATTCTTACCTCTAACCAGACATGGTGTCTAATCCTCACTGGTCGAGGATCTAGGTTTCCATAAGTAATTGGTTTTCCTTTGCATATATTCTGAGTATAACTCTTAAGTTATAAAAACTAAAAGCTATCAGACTAAAAATTGTTTAAATCTAAGGAGTGTTTGCCATGTGAAGACACAGCACCTATGTAAAAGCTGAGCATGGTGGTGCACCTGCGATCCCAGAGCTGGGACTGAGGAGATTTCCTGATTAGCCAGTCTAGCTGAATCAGTGGATCCCAGATTCAATGACAGAGCATGTCTCAAGAAATATAAGGTGATGAGCACCTGAGAAAGATATGACCTTGACCTCTGGCTTCCATATGCCCATGCATACTTGTACATACCCCCCACTCACACATACAGGTGTGTACACACAAACACGCACACATACCACACACACACATGCAAAAGCTACAAACTAGAATATACTATTCATGGTATAGGATAGCTCACAAGACCTCTGCATAACCCAATGAAACCGGTGGAATTGGGGCTTTAATAAAACATTTCCCCATTTTATAGATAGGCATGAGATGACTAGGAAAATTTTCAAAGAGGTTGAGTGAGTAATCAAGAATCCCACAGTGAGGATGTGGCCAAGAACTTAGAATTCCCGACTCTTCTTTCTGCTACTCACTATTTAAACATTCTGTTTTTCTCCTGAGCACCAGCACTGTGCAAAGCATTAGGGACATAGAGTCAGTCTGCCCAATGTGAAGTAATAGCTTATGCTAAAGCAGAAATGTGAGACCATGGGGTGTGCTTGTCAGAGGTGTAAAATAACCACCTCATTGCATTGCCTTAAGGAAGCCATGCTTACTTTCTAAGTCTTTCTTTCCACGTATGTAAATCAGGAGTTATAATCCTTCCTGCCAAGGAGTGCTCAAATGTAGTTTTAAAGTTTATAAAGATGGGTTAATTTCATAAACTTTGACATTTTTTTTGTCAGAACTCTCCAAGAAGAAGATAAATGCCCCCAATTACTCCATGATTAGCAGAGGACTACAGGGGAAAATTTTTCCTGCGAGGGAAAAATATTTTTTGTTTCATCATTGTGCTTATCGTAAGTTTGACTGGCAATTGGAAACTTTTCCCCTCTTACAGGAACTGATCTGTTAATTAATTTTGCTCAGCTGTCTGCTCATTTGGCTTCAGCCAGCAGAATCTTGGGGGAAAAGAAACGAACTGAGCTATTTCAGAGAGTCATGTCCCTGGTAGAAGTAAATGTCCCAAGTCCTAGGTATAAATCGCTTCCTCATTAGGAAATAATTATACCCCTAAATGGGGCTACATGGACGTGAAGGCAACCCACAAATTGCCGATTAGTTTCATAGCAGTGATGGTACTTAGTACCACTTCAGTTAATAGGAAATGTGTTGGAAATAACCCATCTTCAGTTCCTCCAAAGAAAAGGCTGGGTTTGAGAGGAGCTCAGACAAGGAATAGTTTGTGGTATAGTTAGAATGTCTGGGTTGGAGATTCCCTTTCTGGCCAATTCTGTGATGATTCTGGATCTCGTTATTTCTGTCTTTGTGTCTCCATCTCTTCATCAGGTAAGTGGAGGTGAATTAAAACAGCAGCCTAGCTTTTTTTCACATGGCTACTTGTCATATCAATATAGAATGGCACATAAATATTATCACGAATATTATCTTCTGTGTTCTTCTAATGCCAATTCCTCACATTCACCGATTTAATGATTTGGGGATTGAAGAAGCATTTTTCTGTGCATGATGATATTTTATGGCATAATCAATCTACTGACCCCCTGGCTTCAAGCACCCCTGTCAGACTGCAGGATACCAGAAAAGGGACCAAGATCTGAGTTTTCCTATGACTAGAAGGATTTAGTCATGTGATGGTTGTAAAGTAGCTCACAGTCTGAAACCCAGAAAAAGTATGAGAAAAATGTAGATGTCTTGTACACATCTCAGCGATCTTGACTGAGAAGACATGTTTAAGTGACATATTCCCTTTGTCCCAGATTTAACCTTCACATTACAAAGAGGAGAGGAGACAGAAGCTATTGAGGTCTAAGTCAAGTAAAAATATATCAGATATCTTCCAGTTATTACATAACCTATAAAACCATCCACTTTCTCTTAGTCATTGTGGGTGGGAGTGTAAACTGGTGTGGCCAATATATAAACCAGTGTAAAGGTTTCTTAAAAAGCTAAATATTGAACTATCATACAATCCCACTAATGCCACTCCTGGGCATATAACTCAAAGGATTCTATATCTTACCTCAAAGACACTTATATCTCCATGTTCATTGCAATTCTGTTCATAAAATAGTTGGGAAATTGAATCAGCCCAGATGCCCATCCATTGATGACTAGATATTAAAATGTGGTGTATTTACTCAATGTAAATAAAAATAAAATTATGAAATTTTTAGGAAAAATGGATGGAATTGGAAAAGATTATATACTCAGTGAGATAATCCAGGCCCAGAAAGACAGAAATTACATGTTGTCTCTTCTATGTGGATACTAATGTGTAATGCTCATGTATAAGTGAATTGGGGGAATTGAGAGTGAATCTGGACTATGAATCCAGTTAGGAGATCGCGAGGAAGTAAGAGTGATGAAAGGGAGGGAAACCAAAGGAAAAACGTAATAGGAAAGTGGAAAGGAGGCAATGTCGGGAGGAGGGCACAGGGCAGGGCAGAGAGGGAATAAACACAAGGGAAGTGAAATAAATTCCCAAATCAATTGGAAATCCAAAATAATGAAACCTAATTCCGTGTAGGCCAACAAAAATAATTAGATTTTTATGTAAAAAATCCCATTCAGTTCTTTGAAAGTCTGATTTTTGTGGAGAGATTGTGAAGCATATAATTGATGTAGGTTCTCCCTCCCTTTTTTAAAATGCCACAATGCCTCTTGATTCTTCACCCACCCCTGGATTGTCACATATCCAAATCCCGCCCATATCAGCATGTCTGGAAGTTCCAACCCTGTCCCAGGAAGACATTCCAGGATCAAATGTTTTCATGGGCAAAAGCTATCTTCCGCTGCATGTGAACAATCTGTTCTCTTTCTGTCCTCATCATGAACAAAAGGGAAATAGTTCACTGAAGATTCGAGAATCATCTACTGGAGGGACTTGGGTCTTTCCTAGCCTCTGGGATGAACATCTACCTTGCTGAAATGGAAGGAAAAACTAATCTCTCTGGATTGGAACAGCTGCCATTTATTCCCAGAAAGCCCCCTAGCTCAGCGGCCACCTGGACAGGAAACTCCCAACCCTGCCAGACAGGCACCAGAAGAAGAGCCTTTAATGCAAGCCACCATTGGCCAAAGATTCTGAGCTGAACCCCAGACTACAATCTTCCAAAGATCAGGGCCTTGTACAGAGTAAGTATATAATAGCTGAGAGAAGTCTGAAAGACTAAGAGACCTTTTCCAAAGCTCTGATGCTTCTCAGAAAGCTGGAAGAGTTGTAGCTTTTCTCTTAGAGTTCGTCATTTAAATGGAGCCTTGAATTTGATAAAGGATGGAGAGATCTAGAGAGAAGGCTAATTGGAGAGTCAATAGATGTACAAAGACCCTGAATTGACCTCATCTGATGAGAGAGCTCAGCGTGGCCATATCTGAGGCAGAGTGGCTACACATGAGACGGGAAGAGGCAGACCAAGCAGTGCTCTGTGGTCACAGGGCCAAGGTGTGGATTTCATTCTGACTCTAATGGAAAGGTTTTGGAAAGATGGCTGGCTTCTAGAGAATGGGTCATCATGCAGGCAGGGGCAGAGGCTTTTGCAACAGGATAAATGGCCAATGAGGGACCGAATAACAGTGGTAGAGATGATTAGATGTAGATGTATGTATTCTGGATGTAGTTTAAAGATCCTGCAGAGGCTGTGGAGATGGCTCAGTGGATAAAGTGCTTACTATGAAAGCATGAGGACCTGAGTTCAGATCCCCAGTACCTATGTAAAATTCTGGGCATGCCATGGGATTACACACCTGTAATTCCAGCACTGAGGAAGGAGAGACACGGGATCCCTGGGGCATACTGGCTAGCTAGTTGAGCAAAATCAGTGAGCCCAAAGTTCAGCAAGAGACCCTGTCTCAAAGAATAATGTGGAGAGTAATTGAAAAGAAAGACACCAATGTCAACCTCTGACCTCCACACGCTCATGTACACACACGTGCCCACATGCAAACATGCATAATACATACCACACACACAAACACAAAAGAATAATCCAATGCACAATTACATATTGTTTAAAAGGTCATTCAGACAGAGCTGGCTGGTGGATTGATTTTATTGAGGGGAGATGGAGTGAAAGATGGCCTGACCTGAGAAATTGGATGCTTAGCAGAGCCATTTCCTGAGATGAGAAGCCTTGGTATCAAGCGCTGTATCCTGACTGGTAGTTGGGATAAGCAGTTCTGTTAACTGTTGGTGAGACAAAGGGTGAGAATGTGGAGGGTCTGTGTCTGGCCTTGGCACAGATCAACAAGCGTGAGTCTTAGATAAACCACATATGGTGGGGTGGTTCTTGGTGGAGGTCAACATCAAGGTCAACCATCTAAGTATGAGAGATGGGATCCAGATAAGGAACTGATGCAATTCATGTGTAATTCTGAAGCCGAGTCACAGCTCCCCCAATTTTAGGCTTCATTATTCCTCCTCTTCCACACAAAGTGAGGAGATCAAGTTTGTGGAGAGAAGACATAAGACACCAGAAAATGGAATGGGTCCATATTAGGAGAATTTCACATTTGGCCCTAAAATCAGAAAAACACAACAAACAAACAAACAAACAAACAAAAACCCAACAAAACACTTACCTCCAGACAAACTGCTACAGGAGTGTTTGAACCCAAGACCACAGGGCTGCAGCCCCTTGGTCAGCTCTGTGATCAGAGCCTCTCTGTCTAGTACTGAAGTCTGAATGGTTTTAATGGCGTAGCAAAGGCTGAATACATGGAAGTTACCTTCCAGAACTGTCCACTGGTCAATCCGGACCACTCTCCTTCACGTGGCATGAGAGAAAAATGCACACGGACAGACACTAATTTCACATCTAGAGATGATTCCCCACCCCTAGCCCACGCCTTCTGCTGTTGATGGCACCCTAGTTACTGCCTAGCCTGTCTCAGTAAACTTTCTTTACTACTTTGGATCTGAAGGGCGGATTCACTGACCATTCATCCATCCTTCCCATGATGTCTCTCTGCAAGTGGTACCTTTAGCCACACCCACCATAGCAGCAGAAAAGACGACAAGAAAAAAAGACCACAACTCCACTTCTCATTTTCATATCAATTGGCAGAAATTATCTTTATTAGAAAAATGAAATTTTCCTGTATTTACATTTTTTACACCATATGATCGGGCACTTTTGTTGCCTTGGGAGTTATGTACACATCAGTTTGCACACACATGTCAAATCCCATTCCTTAAACAGTTGATAACATTGAACAAAATTAAAAGACAAGAAGACAACCATAGTATATACTTTCTCTATCATAGAAAGGTGTTAAGCAAACGTGGAGTTTTGTAGCTATGCTGGAAATATTTAATACAGTTATCAGCACTTCCTCATGCAGTGGGTTAAAACATGACAGATAGAAACTGTTGTGATTGATAAATGAAGGTCTATTCCCAAATGAAAACCCCAGTGGAACACACGCTTGCTTTAGGCTCCACCATACAAGAGATCAAGCCAGTCCTGATGTGAGTTTTCAACAGTGTTTAAATGTAGTGTGAATGGTAACCCTCTGCATACGAGTTCCACCCCATTCATACTGGGTTAAAAATGGACTCACACACAAACCCTTTAGGTATCAGCGATTTAGATCAATAACACTCTTGTGGGTAAAGACCGGCTTGTATATTACACAACAAGTCTTATAGCATGAGTGAAAAATGAGTTTACCCTCTTTTTCTGTCTGAGAAGGCCATTGTTTATGATTTGTATGATCTACTTCTTATTCAAATCACCATGAGCTCACCTAATCCTCTGCATATTGAGCTTGAAATATATATACTATACAGAAGCACATACCTACAAACATTCCAATGTGTTCAAAACTATAATGGATTCTATCAATTTGGCAAGTCTATTCAGGGGAAGGAAAATGAATATTAGCCTTCATCACTTCAAAACAACTAGTTAAAAAAAAAACCCAAATCTTTGGGGACCCTCAGACTTGGAAGCACCTGAGCCACATTAAGCCATGTAATTATTTCTGCGAGCTGTGACCATGATTTCTCTGAGAATGTTGCTCATGACCTAATCTCTTCCCTGAAAAAAAAAATATATAGATCATTTACATCCTTGCCTGTGAAAAATTTGGAGGAACATGAATGTTAGAAATGTCACTTTCATCTTTCCAAATCCATCAGATTTTCAAAGAAATGGATTTGCCACAAAATCATCATTGTTTATTTCTTCTATTTCTAAAGTAAAACATTCCCTTAGTGGCCATGGCCCCAGAGCTGTGTCTACAAACTTAATAAATTTAAGATTTTTTAAAAAGTAAAATCGGTTTAAAGAGTCAATACTGTTCGTTTGCTTGAATTATCTTGACGGAGACTAAGAGTGCTTTACCTCTTAGATCACTAATGTAAAAACTGAATTTTCATGGCAAAATGGGCAATGTTTTTATATATTTCTGGACCTTCACTATTTGCTCAGATATCAATAGTCTTTGATGTGAGCCCTTTAAAAACTTGAAACAGCAAAATGTCAGATCAATGAGAAGTGTTTAAAATACCCAAGACAAACTCATGCTAGCTGCGGAACAATTAACCTTATTAATTTAAAAGGCATCCGTGGTATTGGCTATGTGTTATGCTAATATCATTTGGAAGATTCATCCCGAAGGTGTAAAAAGAGAATTAACTGAAAAAGATTATGGCCCAGGGCTACTGCTAATGAGGAATATTCTAGAATTGTGAAATGCAAACTCATTGCTTGGCTGATATGGTACCTAAGAGGGATCGATGAGTGATGATCTGTTTTGTCTTGTTCGTTTCTATGAATTCCTGACACCTTATTTGGAAAGTTAATCTGAGGACTCTTAAACAATCCACTTTTGGTTCCCAGGAGAGTTGTGGGGTTTGAAATTCAGCTCCAAAGAAGCAAAGCCACTGGCCAAATTGTTCTTTGGGGTGCTCTACTTTCAACAACTCTACATCCCTGGAAAAATTTCATCATCACATGCAGATACAAAAAGGTCTCAAAATAGCTGTTCATTAATAACATCTCCAGTATTTATAAGAGGCTTTGGGCTGCCAGACAGAAAAGCGACAAAGCCTGGAGCAGGTACATTGGGTTCACTGATCTTCCGGAAGTATTTCAAGCAACAATTGCATTTTCTATGAGACTGTTATTTTGTTATTTTCTGGAGCCTCCTAGGCAACAAAACAAAACAAAAACAAACAAACTTCCCTTAAAATCCTAGCTCAGTTTTCTCTTCTATCAAATGGACCCAATACGCCCTGCTTCATAGTAAAAAAATCAATGCTAGAAGTATGGCTGAGAACACTGAGGAAGAGGATGTGAGGAAGGCATACGTGTGCTTGGCTTGCAGGACGCATGACACATGCCACTTTGGACTCCAGGGCATATGCTCTAGTGGCTCCCTCTTGCATTCACAAAGTGAGCAAGTATCAGTATCCCACGGTTGTCCTGATGCAGGGGACCAGGAAAACATCTCTAAGGCAACTGAAAACAACAGAACCAGCCAAGAAGTAAAACACCGCCTTCAGGGGGTTAGTCATGCTGACCACCCAGGTGCTGTCTTTGCACAAATGGCTGTCCCATCTCCTCCGACCCTCATTCTGTCTGCCTGGCCAAGACACGCAAAAGCAGATGAAGAGGAAGAATGAAATCGCAAACAGCATCCTGTTTAAAAAATGGATCGAGGTGTTTGGAGAGCTTTGATGGAGGGTCACAAGGCAACATGTGTATGTGTGCGTGTGTGCGTGCGTGCGTGTGTGCCCACACGTGTGAGAGCTTGCTATGTACATATAGTTCGTGGAACTAGCCCTGATGTGAACTATAAAAAGAAAAGACATTAAGAAAGGGATATCCAAGCTTAGGCACATGCTAAGTAGAGCAAATAAGTCCCCAGGAAAAGTTAGTGCTGAAGGCAAGCATAGGAGGGGAGACGCAAACTGTTACAGATTCAGAATCTGAGGTCTCGATGCACCCCAAACTTGGCAACCAGAATAGGAACACTCCAGGGAAAGCCTGGGACCTCAAAACAGCCTCTCTCTCTCTCTCTCTCTCTCTCTCTTCTATTCTGTCCTCCATGGAGGAGGTCGGGCACTTTAAGACTATGTCTAAGGATTTGTTGATGAGGTTGAGTGAGCCTCAATTTTCTTAGCTGTAAAATGGGAGCAGTCATACATTCTTTGTATGACATTCTCTGTAGGTCACAGCCTAGGATCTAGACTGTACTCTCTGTTCAATGTGCATCTATTTTGGCATCTCTGTACTCAGGTGCTGACCTGTGGCATGTGCTCCTGAGGAGAAGAGAACCTGACATTCTAGTACACAAAGGCTCCTTCCTCACCCCCTCCACAGCACCATTCTTTCTGAAAGCAACCTCCCTTGCTTCTGTGGTTGTCTCCTCACCCGTTTTCTCTCTGGAGAACCTGATTCTTCTGCCAGCCACAACTCTAGGCACTTGGGACTCTGCAAGCCCTCTCCCTAGTCTCCTCCCTGAAGCATCCATACCCTGAACGATCAAAAGTACTCTTCACAGGACAAAACCAAGTCATACTGTTCCATCTTTCCACACTATGGTCTACTTTCTAATCCTTTGAGGAATTCCTATGAATCCATCTTGAAATCTACGAAGCATAATTTAGCAAAGGCTGGAGAACTGGCTAGAGCTAGATCCAAACCTACCTGCGCAACAATGCAGAATGGACATTTTGTTGATTTTGGACTCCCCCCCCCTCTGGAGGTTAAAGGAAAGCAGACCCTTCTAGACGCACCAACTACATCCTCCAATGGTACTTAATGATCTGGGAAGAAAAACTGTTCTTTTTGAAGGTTTGATTATGGAACCAGGTAAAATTTTTTATTTCCCAATAATAATATTATTGATGATTTTATTTTTTTTTACTGCTTAATGTGTATTTGCCTTTTATGGTCTTTGGTTATTTTTTTGTACATGGAAATTGAGTTTCCTAACCATGAGCTTCTTTCAGGAAGATGTTCTAATGTCTATTCCTTTTGCAGCCTCCTGATTCAATACTGGACTTCAGAAGAGAGTGGACACTCACTCTGGTCTTTTTCCCAGCAGTGCGTGAGAAATTGAGCTGTTACAGTGAAAATGTGTTCCAGCTTTCGTCTTTGGTCTCAGGTCTCAGGAACTACGTTCCTTGTTGATCCTTTCTAGTAAAAGGTCCCTGAAATAAAGGGACCCTGAGAGATGAGTGATCGCAAAGGAGCTGAAGAGAAACCCAAATCAAAGGTCATGGTTGGCCTGCATGGGACGATAGGCAAAGAAAGCCAGGTCAATTCTATGGGGTTCTCTGGCTCTTATTCCAGAAGAACTCAAAACTCTCTTCTCTTTGAGATACCTAGCAATAAGTCAGCTTGGGTAAAAAAAATGGAGACAGAAATAGGACCATGGAGTCTTGGGTTCCAGCCCCTTCCCAGGTGATCTCTGACTAGGTGATATGAGACCACCCCTCGACACACTTCCCTTTCTTGTGTCCCCCCATATGCCCCCTCCCAAACTGGGTGTCAACTCTTGCTCTAAGACCTTCCTTGGCGGGTATCTTGTACTCCTACTCTATTGAAAGCACTTCTAGGCACAGAAAGAGTGAGAGGAAGAAGGAGATAAGGGATAGAAATAGGAAGTCTATTCCTTTCACTGGATTTATAGAAATCACACATGTGTCTACACTAGCATCATGTTCTGAAGCAGTATTACATGCCTCTTACCCCAGAGTTTCGTAACGGGGTCAAGTACACCAACCCCCAACCCCCCTTGAGCCCCGCCATTCTCCTTAGAACAGAGATATTACAAAATATAAGCCCTCTCTACAGAAATATCCTCCTATCCACAGAACCAGAATGGGTTTTCTATGTGTTCATACCATCATTGCCATTGAATTTTTTAGCATACACTTTACAATATATACAGGTTTATTTGGATAATAATACACTTATGTGCGAATTGTAGAAATCAAGCATGTATAGTATACACATGTGTACACAAGCGTTTGTATTCACAGGATAAGTGCATTTGATCATCTCCAGGTGGCTGACCTCATCTGTGACAAGCAGAGATGGATACGCTACCATGGAAAGGGCCCCAATGAAAAATGCAACTCCATCCTGGGAGAACTTTTCAAGTAGAGACCCCACATAATCTCTCAATGCGTACTTTCCACCCTTTTCACCAAAAGAAGGGGTAACCAGATAGTCCAAATTGTGATTCAAGTAAAAATAAACAGTGTTTTTGGAAGGAAGATCACTTCTTACATAGAACTCTGAACTCACATTAAATATCAAGTGATAAAAAAATTGTCTTCCTCTTGCTTTAAATTCTTTGTCTCGGAATCCAGTTAAGTCTGTTACAGGCATGATCATAACACAAACCAGATTCATCTTGGGAATGGGGATTTGTGCACAGCAGCTTGGCACAGAGGAACAGTACGGAGCATGCATCGTGTGAACAAGTGTGTTTCAGCTTCTCTGAAAGATATTTAGGTTTCTCGGATTAGTATTTATTTAGGTCTTAAACCACATGGGAATTCAGTACAAGGAATTTATTTATATGACAACCGATTATGAAAGCTGCACTTTTTCGTTTTAAAGGAGATAAAACTTTAATCACCATTTAATTAACACCAACTTTCTTTTTCTTTTTCATTAGCAATTCTATTTGCAAAGAATTCAGGGCATTTGTCATTTCCTGAGAAGGATGCAGAATATTAAATACACATCAGCAGCAGACATATCAAATAGAATAAACAATGTATGACTGCATGACTATTATGCATCTTTTGACTAATTAAACTGCGTTGGCTTAAGTCCCATTTAAATGAAACTATTTCATTTGTAAACAAGGTGTAATTTTCTTTGTCTTTCCCTGCAAAGTAAGCAATGAATTGATCTGACAGGCTTTGGCTGCAATAGATGAATTTTAATGCTTTCATTTAAAAAAAAAAAGCTAAGCATTAAGTCTTCTTAGGTACCCCATGAGTTGGGAAGAGGAAAAGCAAGGATAGAATGTAAGATCATCACAGTGCTGGATAAAAATCATAGAGCTCATCTTGCACAGTACCAAGAGATGATCATCCCTCAGGCTAATGGAGGCCTCACTGGCAGAGAGACAGACCCACCAGGGACTTGCCATTTTTGCACACTGAAACTAGAAGTGGCCTAAAAACAAACTCTATCAGTGTAAGGATGAAGGGAACGTTTTTCCAGAACAGTGATGTTTGGAAGACTCTCTCATCCAGGATGTTTTAAGCTGGCTGTATTGGCACGGCCATTTCCAGACAGGTGTTCCTAACTGAGGACCAGTTTGCTTCTGGCCAAATGGAGAAATCCATCTGGAAATGATGAAAGATCTTTGTGGATGGTGGCTGTGACTTAAGCCAGAGAAAATTTGTGTATTTAGATTCAGAGGTTTTGACTTCTTGGTGTCGAGGACTCTAAGACACCCCAGTTGGGATGCATCCTGGGAACTCTCTGTAAACTGACCCATAGTTCAGGGCTTCTTGCTTAATTCCCATTACCTTTCACACTGTAGAATTTGTGTGTCATTGGGCACTACATTCCTGATATTATTTTCCAAAGAGTGAAACTGATTTGGACTTTCACTTGAAACCTGATCAGCTGATCATTGGCCAATTTTCTTCATTGAAATTATCCCATTGACAACTCAGGGAATTAGTGAAGGGCAGAAAATGCGTTTACTACATAGTCCCTAAATTCTAAGGATTTATTGTTTTAAATGTCATGGGTATTAAAAGCAGTGTATTTTTCCCACCACACAATTATTTCTTCCAAAGCTACGTTTTAATTTCTTTGTCCAGAGGCACATGGGGTAGAAATAAAATTGCTATTGGGAGAAAGTTTTTGAAGTATAGAGTCAATGTAGGTGTAATCTGTACAGTTCCTGTGGCATTCAAAAGCTCCCTGGGCTTCGAGGGCACCAGAAGAAGACAGTTTCCTGGCATATCCTGTTCTGCATTCTAGGGGTATTTTTCAATCGTTTCCTGTTCAGACATGCAGATCTGTGAGGACGTAGCATTGGTTCTAGCCAGGGGGACACAGTGGGGGCAAAGGCAGAAGGGGCTAAAACACTCCATGGAAGATCAGCAATTCTTGAAGTCACTGTGCCAAGTTCTCTAACCCAAATTTCTCCATTGCAGGGCCATAAGGAAATTAAAGGTAGAGGATCCATGAAAGACAGTGTAATTGTGAAACTTATCAGTCCCGGGTGCCATCTCGGCCCCTTCTGCATTTGGAAACAAAAGGAGAGAGATTCTCTCCCCTGCCTCCCTCCGCCACACTGCCACTGGTACTCAAAATTATTGCAGCCACTTTTCGTTATTATAGGAATATTGTAGGTCAGGTGTGCTTTCCCACAGATTCCGTTCAATGCATTCTGTGGCTTTAAGAGAATTCTCCCTGTCATCTGCCCACTTACAGGAAAATACCACTTACAAGATGGACTGCGACGTGGGGAAAAGAAACAATATGATGTTTCAACCTGCTGCTCTGTTCCCCTCTCTAAGAACCCAAATCAAAATCCAGGAAAAGGAAAAAAAAAGCCAAGAAATGGCCAGGAGTTTTTCTATAGCATGGCACCAAAGCAACTGAAGTCCCCTGCTTGGCCAGCTGACCCACTAATTTTAATGTTATTAATGCACTGAAAATATACTAATTAATAGGGGAGATCCATGTAAAATATGGATCCTATATTACTTGCTGGTTTTATGATAGTTTTGAACTAGAAAATCATGACCTAATGAAGTATGATAACATCTAATTACCTGTTGGAGTCTATGCTAAGACAGTTCCCATGCCCTGATATTCTTCTCGCTGCCTCCCAACTTTTAAAAAATGACTGTCGTTCATATTACATATGCACAGTGCTAGGTAGACCAAAAATGGGATGATACAGGTGACTCAGGAATGACAAATGAACAGAGGAATTTTCGTGTCTCTCTGTCGGTGCTGGGGAAGCAGTTTGCCTCCAAGGAGGTGGATAGTTTAGAAGAGAGAAATCACTCTTCTTGCTAAGTTTATCAACAGTTTGGAGAGTGTTCAGGGCAGATGCCTGAGTGTCTTCATATCTGAAGGCTTTAACTCGAGGGACTTGGGGGGGGGGTAGTAATAATTGTCCAAAAATAGTTTCATGACATTAAGGAAGAGAAATCAAATACCATGTTAGCCCTGGGCAGACAGATGGCATGGTACTTCTTACAGATCACAGTACACATATGGCTGTTGGCACATGCCCCCACATTAACCACTTGGAACAGCAACACACAGCTACTTTGACATCACCACGGCTGTTCAGGGACAGAACACGTTACAGTTACTCTGGGAGAGGATCGGGTAACAGATACTATACAACCCTGAGTCATCACCAATAGGGAATAAACGCAAACTTACGTACACGGGAGTCTTCAGGATAAACTACAATGGCCACCGTATCATAGACAGGAGATCCACACTTGGAAAGCGAAGACATAAACATGTTAGTTGATGCAGCTCTGAGCCAGACCATAGAAGCCGAGGGTGAAAGAAACACACATCAACATCCAAAGAGATTTTTGTAGCTCTCCACCTGAGAGTGAGTCCCTGTGGCTTTTTCTTCCAGACGTGTCTTGGGAATGGACTACAATGGGAACCATAAACACATGGATTGGCTATTCTTTGGGGGAGAGGGGCTTAGAGTTCTTGGGGGAGGGCCTGGGTTGTGACGGAAGGCGGGACAATAAAGCAGAGAACTGTTACACAAGCCAAACTCCCTAATCTCTTGCACATGTCAATTTCACTACAGAGCAGATGCATTCTTAACTGGCTTATTGTCTGTGTCAGGTTTACATGCATACCATATTGCTTATTCTTTATTCGAGAGAGACCATGAGGCGTTTCTGATGAGGAAATTACATGGTGGGTTGGTCTTCATGGAATTTGGAATATAGGAAATCACCATCCAATGTACCATTATTGCCAACATACCTAGGAGGCATGTCTAAGAGACTTGCCCGTTGTTTATTTATTTGTTTGTTTTTTGGTTAAGGACTCCTTGCCTATCTGGTATCTGCCACACTCAGCATACACCTTGCAAGATTCCTTGAGTGGAAGATTATGGCATGAAGCCATGTGCAAAAGAGCCAGCAAAAAAAGTACCTCCCTAAATCCTCTTCCTCTTAGCAGGGCACTATTGGACATCCAACACCGACCCTCCAGAACGTTGGCCATTCCGTATGTTTCCCTAGAGATAGAACATTAATGGAAGAGTTTTTAAACATCAGATTCAATACTAGGCATTTTCTTGTACACGCGTCTATTGCTGCAGGAATTTAAAACCCTGGGGGTAGAGTACATATTATTCTTATTTGCAGCATAAGGCAAAACATGCTCTGAAATATACACATCGCTGTGGCCCCGGCTGTCCCTGGAACAATACGATGCCGTTGATCTCAAAGACGATCGAAGATAGCTGTCATTCAGCGCCTGTGACGGCAACGTGTGTTTGTAAGGGTCTGAGGGACATCTCCCAATAACTAAGCGTTGGTCATCCCCATAGGAGTGGAGGAAAGGGTTGTCAGAGGTGTGGTCTGGCAAGAGAGACTTGCTTCTCTTACTGTCCTCCAGACCTTGGGGGAAAAGAGAGCTTTTGTTCCCCAAGAGTTTGCTTGCGGGGACACTGAACAGGCTCCCATACAGATTGCCCTCCAGTAGCCGTTCCCTGTCCTTGAGGCTTATGCTCCGGGAGGGCCTGGTGAGGTCTATCTCTCTAGGCTTGTCAAGAATGTTGTCATAAGAATGCTGTCGGCTAATCCTTAATTTGTTCTTCTGGAACTGGAGGGCATTGTTCTGCGCCCAGTCCTGCTGGTAGACCTCCTCCTGGGTGGATGGGTTCCCTGTCTCCTGGAGCATCTGGTCTTCATCAATGTCATAGAGGTTCCCCATCCGCAGGCAGGCATCACACTTAAAGGGGGACCTCATGGTGAAGTGGCCTGAGTAGGTGGGCAGACTGGACAGGCAGCTCCTGCAGTGTGTGGAGTTATGCCTGTAGCGGTCACTGCCCTCGCTGTGTGGGGAACCCTTGTCTTTCAAGGTGAAGTGCTTGGCGTAGAGTTTATACTGGTCATTGTTGGGGAGCCCGTCTTCATTATGTAGAGGGTTCCGGTTGATGGGCAGCGTGGAGTCCCCCTTGCGGAAGCTTTCGTTGTGTTCCTGGTAGGCATCTGAGAAGCTCACGTTCTCAGACAGGGCTATGTTCTCGACGAACTGTGGGGGGGTTAAGTGAAAAGTGGGTTCCTTCTCACCATCGATGGTGTAGATCTTATCCCTGGGAGAGCTCGCTTTGGTTTTCAGGTATGTACGTTCGACCTCGCTACAGTCCTTGGGGAATTTGGAGGCCAGTGACCTTTTGAAGTTATCCTTAGTTTTGTGATTCTTATTATTGTCAGGTTCCCTGTGACACGTGGCCCGGCTGGAGGTTTCTGAAATGTCAGAGTGGGCCACCTCCTCTGGAAGATACCTGGAGCTCTTTAGGGAATGGGGCCTATTGTCTGAAGTGCTCTCATCCCTCTGGGAGACTGGGTTCTGGCTCAGAGAATCTTGACGTAGAGACTCCATTGATTTCTTCCAAAGCTGCCGGGGTCGGGAGTTGCCTTTGGCCTCAGTGCTCACGGCCACCTCCACGGTGTTAGGGTTGGTCTCGTTGAGAGTGAGAGGGTGCTGTCCTTGGAACACATAGTTACTGAGGTTATCTTTGTGTCTGTTGGCTACAAATGTTTGGAGTTCATTCATGTTGTCCCCAAAAATGCTATCCTTTCCCTGGAAGGACCTGTTATCTGAGTATATCAAATTCCCCTTGTCAGAAACCATGTCCACGATGAGGGATCCTCTTTGGATGAAATCAGTAGCTCTTTTGGGTGAGTCCATTCGTGAGGAGTTCATATTGGACATGTTGGAGATGTTCTTGGCTGAACGAAGAAGCTTCAGCATGTTGCTCTGGGACCCGGTCAGGTTGAAGTCTGGAGACTTCTTCTTTTCTTCAATGTGTACCCCATGAATGCAGCTGTAGATGCCCTGTGAGGAAGGAAGACGAAACACCCATCAGAATCAGTGGAAAGCCACTACCCACCTGATCTTTACCTGCAAAGACAAGAGTGCAGTTTTAGGAGCCCTGGAGAAATAGAAAAATTCACTCTGATGTCTGATTATCTTCGTCAATCGCTGAGACAAGTTACAATGCACCAGGCTTATATACTGCCCTGGTCAGGATGATATGACTCCCTTGCAGAGTCACACACGGCTGGAGAGATGGCTCAGTGGGTACATGAGAACATGACTTTGATCCCCAGTTACTCACATGCTAAAAACAAAAGCTGGGCATGGGTACATATGCCTGTAAGTGCTGAGTAGGGCAGAGACTGAAGGATTTCTGGGGCTCCCTGGTCAGCCAGTCTAACTGAAAAACACAGAGCCTCAGGTTCAGTGAGAGACTCCGTCTCAGGAAAATAAGGTGGGAAAAGGGCAGAAGAAAGAATACCTGACGTCTGCCTCTGGTCCTTGCACACATGCACACAGCATGTACAAACATACACATCACACACCACACATACTACATACACCCACAAAAGAGCAATGGTGTCAGCTTCTGCTTACATCACCATAAACGTCTCTATGGCTCCAGCATGACATATAAAGATTTCCAGTTGACCCTTCCAACTCCCAGATCACCAGCTCAGACTTCTAATAAAGCTCCCATATTATTTTTAAGTTTAGATATCAGAGCATTAGCTATTGAAAAACAACCAATAGTTCATTCTTTCTAGGAACGACCCCTCCCCTCGGACTGAAACTATCAATCTAGGTGTCTTCCAGAAAATCTTTCCTTCAGAGATACATTGACTGATCTAAAGGAAGGCACAGCCAGGCAGAATGGAACGAACCTGTAATTCTAGCACTTGGGAGGAAGAGAGGTAGGCTCACAAGTCCAAAACCAGCCTAGGCTACATAGTGAGATCCTGCCTAAAAATAATTCCGAAAAAGGATGGCATGAAGTCATCTGTGAGGACATGTGGACTTTTCATAGAGGGACAGATCTGGAAAGAGCTATGGGATGAGGCTTGCCCTCACTTGGCGATTTTAGCCCGAGAGTAAAGCCAGCCAGTGAAATGAAGACTCAAGAGAAAGAGGGAGGCGTGGTCTGGGCCTCTGAAGCCATCCTCTTGGACCTGATGTGTTCTGTGCCATTAGAGCTGGGTTTTCATCACTAGTGATGGCAAAGAGTTCTCACGACACAATGAGTGCCTTTAAATCCTTGCAGGGAACTCACGGCAGCCTGGAATCCCAGGAAACTGAAATATGACCTCCCTATCTCTAAGCTCTATCTTATCTATCCCTCACTCTTCCTTTCTTCAAAACGTGTCTGTTCAACTGTTATCCAGTGGAAAGCTCACAGAACATCAACGGCATATGGATTTCCCCATGCCTAGCCAAACCTCAAGGACACAATTGGATTGAGGCTTCAGGATGTGATCTGCTCCCCCAGGACAGCCAGGAAGCCATGCCAAGGAGGGACTTCTAAGGCAAAATCAGCTGCCTCAACACATCTGCATGGCTGTGCTTTCCTTCCGCTAAGATGATCTCCGCTGTAGTCTTCTTAGAATGGTAAACAGAACAGTCAGTGATTGCAAGTTTGAGCATCCGTCTCTCAGGTCCTATCAACCCGCCCTTCATGGTCAAGGTCCCCTGAGGCCCATAGATTAGTAGCATACCTTCTCTTTCCCTTCCCTTCTTTCCCCTTCCCTTATTTCTCCTTCTGGTCCCTTCCTTTCCGCTTCACCCCCTTCCCTCCCATTTCCTTTCCCTTCTTTCTCTTCTTCCCCTTCCCCGACCCTTTCCTTCCTCTTTCCTCCTCTTCCTTCTTCTCTTCTCTTTCCCTTCTTTCCCCCTTCCTATCTCCTCCTTCATGTCTTCCTTCTACCTTATCTTCATTGTCTTTCTCTGCAGCAGCCTGACTGGTTGGAAGTTGATTCTGTCACAAGCCCAGAGCCTTGCCCTTCCTTCCAGGGCTGCTGGAATACTGCCCGTGCATGGGGAATATACAAACGTGTCATGCATTTCACTGTTAAGCTGTCACATTAACCTACCCCTCTCACCAATTTAGTTATATAATAACCTTAGATCTGACCCAGAGGGATTCTGCTACCAAGCGCTTTAAAAAAATCAATGTGTTTCCTGTATGTAAGAACCAGTCCAGGTCTGTAGCTTCTTTTCTCATTGGACTATGAAAAAAAAAGTCTTAAATTTGGTTTTCTAAATTTTCAAGCTTATTCTGACATGTTTCCCAAGTCTGAAGACCTCCCTTCTGTCACCTTCAGATCAAGGTGTTCCCACCTGCCAGGCTGAGCTGCTCTCTGGGAGTGGAGGAAGCCTGCAGGCCTACCGATGCTGACAGATTCCTCTCCTCTCTGGTTTCCCAGGGAGAGACCAGTATGATCCAGCGAAGGCAGTGTTGGCCTGCCTAGTGAAGCTCTAGAAAGGAGATATGAGATGGGGCCAGCCTGACCAGAGGTGGTTTTCACCACAGTAGCCTTCATTTGAGTTGACCCATCTTCTGGATGGGACTTTGAGGAGGGGGAGGCCTATTTCATCATAATATAGCCATAAGATACCACTGGATGTGAGTCCCAGCCCAATCATTCATAAGCCGCTTCCACTATGCGAGCCTCAATTTTCCCATCCATGAAACGGGAATCACATCCTCCTCTGGTGGGCACAAGGGCAAAATAAAATAATGCACAGTAGTCATTCGATAAATGTGGAATGGATGAGCTGTCCAGGCACCTCTGGCCTGCCTTCATTTTTCTCCCTTTTATATCAGCTCGAAGATACAATGCGCCTGTTGTGGAAGCTGCAAAAACAAAAGGATTGTTCTAGAAAGCCACTTTTGCTAAGTAGCCTTCTGGTCACCAAAAAAGCTCAAGTCCTATGTAAAGGACACAGCAAGACTATCTTCATTTTTTGGTCAAAGTCTGCCACCTCCTCTAAAGCTTGTCCTGTTTTGCACATTCACACGTGCCATCGTACACACATGCCAGCTAGCCAGCACAGAAAGGACACAGCGACACAAAAGCATTGATGGGCATTTAGACTGGTTCCATTTCCTTAGGAAACGGGGGCAAACGGGAAAAAAACTAAAAAGCTAGGGCAGGATCAAGAGTGGGTAATGATGCCAGGTGTAGTGGCACACGCCTTTAGTCCCAGCACTGGGGAGGCAAAGGTAGGAGGATCACCGTGAGTTCGAGGCCACCATGAGACTATAGAGTGAATTCCAGGTCAGCCTGGGCTAGAGCGAGACCCCACCTCAAATAACCAATAATAATAATAGTAATAATAATGAGTGGGTACGGGGTAAGGGTAATGAGAATTCCCTAGGCTAGAGTTCCTTCCTTCTTTGTACCCTTCCATTTTTCCTTTCTCTCCTCGATTATTCAGAGATGCCTGCTACTTTTTACAGGTTACTGAAGATGTCCTTTTGGTGCCAAGGACTCAGTTAGAGAAAATGAGTGTTAGTGACTCAATGAACTGTTCCTGACAATTCTCTCTCTTCCTCCAGAGGGCGCCTGACCCTTAAGAACATTTTCAGTGGGGTGCCACTTTCTTCCAACTGGGACCCCTTTCCTAAAAGTCTGATCCAGTAGGTCCTGATGGTGGGCGAGCAGGGGGCACCTTCTGTTTAGTCTCCAAGCACCCCTTGTGGGTGCTCACTGGAAAGGCAGCCGCAATTCCCAATCCCCCTGACTTCAGGTTTTCCCAGGTCTCCCATTCCTCACATTTCAGGAGACAACCAGGGAGGCTCTTTGGTCGGGTGACATCAGTATCTTTTCCTAAATGGGAGGGAAGCATGTTCATTGGAGAGAGGACTAAAGAGCACCCCGCAAGCTGGAGAATGCATTTGTGTAAGTCAGAAAAACAAGTCAAGGAACACATCTGAGCGAACATGAAGACAGCATTGGAGACTGAACCTATTATTCCGAGTTTCTCTCATAAACACAAGCGGCAGAGAAAGATTGAGGAGACCTTCCATTCATACTCACCAGACTGCAATGACCTTAAAAGACAAAATTGCTACAAGTTAGGATCTGAATACGAAAAGAACATGGGGTTTGGGGTTTTCTGAGCTTGGATCATTTTGCTTAATGTAATTATTTCCAGATACATCCATTTTCCTGAAAGTTTCTTAATTCCACCTGCCCTTACTGCTAAGTAAAATTCCATTGTGTACGTGGACCACATTTTCGTTTTCTATTAACCTGTTGATGGGCATCTAGACTGCTTCCACTTCCTTAGGAAAGGGGGCAAACTTGGGTAAAACCTAAGCAGCTAGGGCAGGATCAAGAGTGGGCAATGAGAAATGACTAGGAAAGGGGCAGAGGAATGGCCAAAGGACACTCTTGCCATGTAATCGAAAGCTGGGGGAGGGTGGGGGATATGGAGGGAGGAGGTCCAACTCAAACTAACTGTGTTGAAACTGTCAATGATAATTAAAACTCTGCATGCTAACTAAAAAAATTGTTTTAAATAAGACAAATTTTTTTTGAGGACAAGGAGAGCTCTTGCTCAGGAGGGCCCTGTAATCTTTGAGGCTAGAAGTCTCTGCACAGTTCCCTTGACATTGGGGCACTCACTTCCCTAGGGAATGAGAGGCCCAAGTTCAAGTTCTAGCCTGTCATTCAGCAACACCAACAAAGCTGGTCCTGAACTGGCTGGTTCCCCTCTATCCCTCAATACCATCCTGTAAGATTCTTTGACAGAGATATGGGATGTGGCTCTCTTTTCATCAAGATGATCTGACCAACTTGGCTTCCTCTTTCAAAAACAAAGCAGGATTTACAACCAAATGCAACAGTGTACATTTACTCAAGATCATCCCAGGACTGTTTGGTTAGGAAAGGCCTCTGGTAATTGGCTGGGAGAAAGTTTAAAGTTGGCATAATACCTAGCTATAGGCATGCACGTTGCTATTTTTAAGCAATCTGTGTTTAGATGCCATCAAGCTAATTAGGAAATATGTATTTACACAGAACTCAAGTTTGGAGTGCAATTGAATAGAGAAAATAAATCCTCCTTGCTAAGCTAATGTGTACCTTCTGAATCTCCAAAGATCTTAACATCATATAATGCTAAGAATACACAAATTCATTTTAAACCAATTATTTCATTTTACCAGTAAGCATCAGTATATAAAACTTGATGTCTTTACCAAAGATTTTAAACTGTTTCAATTCCTGACTCATTAATTTCTCCGAGAGCAAAAAAAAAAAAAACCAAACAAACAAAAAAAACCCACTAAGTTGGGAAAATGAAATAGGTAGATATATAAAAGAACTAGTAGATTATAGACTTTTAGGAAGATGACAGACAGGTGATAGACATAGGTTATATATACCTATATATCTATATGTTTATATATAGATATATTAAACATTGATATAGATACATACATATATATCACCTCTCTATACAAACACACATATATAGTTAGATAGATAGATGAGAGATAGATGATAGATAGATAGATGATAGATAGATAGATAGATAGATAGATAGATAGATAGATAATAGATAGATGATAGATAGTTAGATAGATAGATGATAGATAGTTAGATAGATAGATGATAGATAGATAGATAAGAGAGGGTTGACAGAGAGAAGTTTGACAGATTAGATAGGTGATAGAGAGATGACAGAAACAGATATAGATGATAAAGACAGATATAGAGGCAGATGATCATATAATAGATATTGATGATGATGACCTATAGATGTTAGAAATGTAGAGGCAGGTGATGGAGAGATAGAGACAGTTGATAGACTAGACAGACTAATAGGTAGAGGTAGGCAATGGTTGTAGATACAGATATACCATACATGATACATAAGCAAAATGCATCCATGGGCTGTTTCAGTGCAGGGAAGTGACTAGGTTGTATTGAACACGTGACTATAGAATTCATGAGCTGCACATCCATATTGGTTTGTCCTGTGAACAGTGACAAGTTTCTCGGGGTTGCTTGCACTGGGTGTGTTTTTCTTTGGAACCATGAGCACTTTGGCTGGTACCACTCCATTTGGGTTCAAATCTTGTCTCTAACTTGCTGCCTCTGTGGCTTGGTCACAGGCCACACGGCCACACATTCTTAAGCTCTTTGAATTTAATCCTTTTCCATGTAGGTTGGGCTAACCTAGCTCATAGCTGGTTTGTAGACTAAAGGACAGGAAGAACAGAAAGTCCTTACATGGTACCTGGTATATGCAAGTGCTCTCTCTACACATTTCCATGGTCATTACCATTGTAAATGAATCATGTCATATGAATCTTGATGGCCACACACTCATCCGTATTTGCTACAGGAAAAGGAATGTTCCTATGTGACATGTGAGCAGCTGTACCATGTGCCTTTCTTCTGTGCTGGTGTCTAGGTTGGTCCTGTGTGTGTGTCTAATTTTCTATTTTGTGTGTATTCATATTCTTGTGGTACTTTGTACCACGTTGCATTTCAGACTCTTACAAATCACACACATCCGGGTTCTAGTTGAGGTCTGTACATACATGGCATCCCATGGTCCTGCGTTGCTGCACATGCGCTGTTGGAATGCATTCCTGGACCATAGCCTCCTGCATTGGCACATTAGTAAGATCAGATGGCATTCTTGCAAGCTAATGATGGAGGATTTGTTTGGCCCATACATTTTTAACAGAATTGGTTACTGATACTGAAAAATGGAAGGATCTTTCATATCATCAGATAGTTTCCCTTTTGAAAATTAGACCCTAACTGTTGACGTTTGTCTGTATGAAAATACAGGGATGCAAAGGTGGATATAGGCTTTGAACTAGACAGGAGACCACAAGAGGGGAATGGTAAGTGTGGAGAAAGGGGTGAGATCCAAAGGACACATGCAACCTGAAATTGAAAGATGGAGCTCATGGGGGAGGGGAGGGGGAGGAAGAAGGCAACACAATTTCTGGTTTTTTTTAAACACCATATAGAAAGCTAACACTTTGAATGCCAATAAAAAAAAACTAAAAAATAACGTTAATAAGGCTTAAAAAAGGAAAACTAAAACATCTGATAACCTTGATTTTATGTTTCTCCTAAGACACTACTTTGTCAGAATGGAGGACGGCTGCCTCTTTCAGGTACAGGTGTCCTGCGATTTTCCAGTCCCTGGCATTCCATAGTGTCTTTTCACTGTGACACCCAGGCTCCTTGCTATACTTCATCTCACTCATGCAATTTTGCTAATTTTGAGCCTACAGTGCCCACTCCCGTTCCCTTTTTGGCTTCTGCAGTTTTCTAAGTTTGCAATCCCTGGTTTATGAATACCGAGTCTGGCTGCCCTTGTGACAAGTCCGAGAAAGGTGGGTGAGGGAGGGAGAGCCGTCCAGACCTCAAGGAGAAGTCAACCATGCCCAGTGCTCTGGAGCCCTGTGCCATGTGGGTGCTGCTTGGTACTGACCCTGCTGATGGAGAAGAGGAGCCCCGGGCGGTCCGAGCACACTCCTGTGAAGCAGAAACGCAGCTTCCAGTAGAAGAGGTGTTCCCAGATGAAGGTGATGAGGCTGAGAGCCATGGCCGCCGCCAGCATGTAGAACACCCCTGCCATGTTGTCGATGTCCAACTGGCTGCTCATGACCTCGTTCTTCTCGTTGTGACAGATGCCCGTGAGCCACAGCGTCTCCAGCTCCTCCATCTCACCTGCATAGAACACATCAGCCACAGAGTCAGAGCGCCTGGGAATGGACACTTCTGAGGTTGCAATGGACATGGTACTTACAGCCCTGTTGCGTTTAGGCAAGATTCCAAGCTTGGCTGGTCTTGGGGTGCTCACGGATGAGGGTAACAACTCCTGCCTAATATCATCACTGACAGCTTGAAATCCGATGTCATATACAGTATGGTGTAGAGGACACAGTTCCTGGATTGGTTTGAGTCATTAGAACAGGCTTCCCACATGGCTTTCTTCTAAACCCTCAACCACCAACACCCACTCAAACTCAGGATAAACTCAAACACAAGGATAAACTCAGAGAGTGCTACAGCAGAAAGATCTCCATTCTGACCTCATCATGCCCTGCGCTCACAGCTAGCCTGCCGTACTGTAAGAGTGCGTCCTTCATAGAGCTATGGTGAGCATCAGCTGAGATCTGTAGGCATAACATCCCTAAAGATCTAGGATCACATTAATTCTCATAAATAATAACTTGCGCTACTACTGGTTGCTGTGAAAGGACCACCAGGCACAGTGCCTGGCAAATGGTCGTCATGAATATATTCATTTCTTCTTCCTCATCAGTTTAAAATGCCCAAAATCAGTCTCAAAAGTCACCCAAAGGCAGTAGATTCAGGGCACAAAACTTTAATCAATAAAAAAAGGGACGGTTAAAAAGGCAGGTGGGGGTTTTGAATGGAATAAAATGGATGGGTGCTTCACATTACTTAGCCAATGTTTTGTGTGCATTTTATACCAGTCGTCATTTTAGGGAGAAACTCTCAGATCTAAATGTCTAGTAATTACACCAACCATCTACCTTTCAGGAAACTCGAGCACTTACGGTATGATTCAGGCTTTAAGAATTCTCTCAAGAACACTGATAAAGATGTATATGCTAAATGCGAATTAGGATGATATTGTGCGTATGCATGTGATCGCTAAGATGCAATGAGACATTTGAATGAAAATACTTTACGTGCTTTTATTGACTCTTCTGAAGAAAGTAAGCATAGTAATTGATTGCCTATTCATAACACTCTTTTCTTTGGGTTTTATGGAATTAGTGTATGTTGGCTTTGGTTTCTTCTCGCTCTTGAATGATTTGAACATGAGGATTCTAGTTGGGAATGTATTTCCTGGGCCTTTTGAGGATGTCATGGAATTTTTCTTCTAATCTGGGCTGCCATTGAGAAAGACACTGGCCTTCACGTTGTCATTACTTTCTTTGTGATCTGTATTTCCTCTCAAAACGTTTCTGAGACTTTGCTGTAGAATCTACACATGGGTTCACTTTATATGGATTTTTGGACTCAGTATGATTTTTCAGTGTGATGACTCGCAGATTTATTTCTGAAAGTTTTATCTAATATTTCTTTTGAATTTTCACTCCCCATCTTATGGAATATTCTTTTCTCTAGAAGTTACCTTCTTGTAGCTGAGACCAAACACCCAAGAGAAGCAGCCTGTGGAAGGAAAGTGTTTATTTCATCTGACAGTTTTTAGTGGAAACTTAATCATGGTGGGAAGGGGGGATTCACGGCAGAGCAGAGACTGTGTATCAATCACATGTTGTTATGCCTGCTTAAGGTAGCAGGAAGAGTGAAAGCAGCTAACTAACACCCCAAGAGCCTCCTCCAGTGACACACTTCCTCCAGCAAAGCTCCACCTCCCAAAGGCTCTACCAGCTGGGAATTGAGTATGAGACTTCATCAGAAACACATGAGGCTATGGGGGACATTTCCCATTCAAATCTTGGCAAGCACTATCTAAAGTGATGTCTCTTCCACCGTGTTACATAGCTGAGAGCGCACAGTGTGGAGCCTTTTCAGGTCCCTTTTTTTCACTGATTAATACACAAAGTGGCCACACTATTTTGCATCCCTTCCAGCAGTCAATGAGGGTTCCTCTTCTTCTACATCCCCTCAAGCACAGATCAGTGTCATTAGAATTTGGGATTTTTTGCCATTTTAATAGACATGCAGGACTGAAGAGATGGCTCAGAAGTTAAGGCACTTGCTTGCAAAACTTCACAACCCAAGTTTGATTCCACAGTGCCCACCTAAAGCCAGACATAGAGTGGCACATGCACCTGGAGTTCATTTGCAGTGGCTGGAGGCTTTGGTGTACCCATTCTCTCTCTCTCTCTCTCTCTCTCTCTCTCTCTCTCTCTCTCTCTCTCTCTCTCTCTCTCTCTCTCCTTGAAATATTTTAAATTAAATGTGTTTTTCTATCTGACTGATTTAACTAGTAATTCCCTAATGACCTATAATAATTCACTTTTCCTAAGAATTTTGTTTAATATATTCTGGGTATTCTCATCCTATTCTCTAGGTTATTAACCCTGTATTAATATTTATTTTGCATTCTGTTTTCTCTTTGGGCTACAGTGAGATGATCCCCATAGATCTATTTTATAGTCCATTAATTTTTTCATTATTAATATTTAGCTTTATGCTTTCGTTTTAATCTATTTATTCTATGTGAGACATTCATTTGGTTCATTCATAGTTCTGCCTGTTCTTTTTTACCCCAGTGTTCCACTCATAATTTTAAAAAATATTTTATTTATTCATTTTTCAAGCAGAGAGAGAGAGAGAGAGAGAGAGAGAGAGAGAGAGAGAGAGAGAGAGAGAGGGAGCGCACCAGGGCCACCACCTTGTGGGTCTGGCTTATGTGGGTCCTGGGGAATTGAACTGGGGGCCTTAGGAACTGGAGGAAAGTGCCTTAACCACTGAGCCATCTCTCCAGCCCATCCACTCATAATTTTTAAAACTTGAATATAATTCCTAAATTTAGACCTAGAATCTTGCATATTAATGCTTGGGCTACAGATTCTTCTATTTTGTCCTGTGTTCTGACTCATGACAGATTACTTCCTTGTGCCATTTGTAACTTTTGGTAATCTACAGAACTGTTCTTCCTCTAAGCACTCCCAGAGCACTGGCTTACAGGAAGATCTCTAAGGAGGATTTCTAGGTTGGCTTCTCTCCTACCTCCAGGGGTTTTCAATATACTCATTTTGTAAGGGAAAAAAAGTATTTTAATATGATTTCTGCACCATGTAAGTCCCATACGTTTGACTCTCATACTCAGAGCTTCAAACAGATGGCTACCCTCTCTGCATTTTCTTGGCTTTGATGGACAGAGATTTTCCTGGTTTCCTTTTCACAGACCAAGTAACTCAGTGAAGGCCTTGGATTTGTTCATGGGGTGGGAGGGGGAACATACATATTTATGAGAGGAAAAAATAGGAACTGTCTCCCCTAACAAGTTCTTCACCCAAAACGACAGTGTGGGTGAATCAGCGTGCAGGCTGATGGGAAGGTGTGTGTTTCCTGATTCAGCTCCTAGCCTTCCACTAGCCTCCAGAACATCCATAGGCACAAATGTCACAGGAGACGAATATCATCTCCTGTCCACACAGCACCACCAAACGTATCAAACCCCTCTGCCCACCATGTGCCATGAGACTTACATAACTTCTTCCTCCCCTTCCAAACCACCAATGCCATTTCTTTCAAAATGTGGCGTGCTGTTGAGCTTCCCCTCTCTTTGAAGTTGATGAGCATACAAGAAATTGGGTCTTCTTCCCACAACTCATCAAATTCCCAGCACATTTTCCCTTAGGTCTTGTCTTTTAAAAGGAGCCAGATTTGTAAGCAAAATTCTGGCTAAAAAAAAATCACCTTGGTTCTATTTAAGATGTAAATACAAAGACTTTGGTAAACCCGACCCAGATTCCAAATAGCACATCCACAAACCTCCTTACCGGTTACAGCCGGATCCAATCATCTTCCACTCAGTTACTGCCTTGTGGCCCTTTCGAATAGGGTAGTGAACTGCGGTTCAAATACTTTCTTATTTCATTTTTAATTTACTCAAGTATATTGTAATCTCCTCAAGGGAGATTAGGGACCATGGTTTATGGTTTTGATATTTCTTATGGCCCGCAGCACACAGTAAGCATAGATCCATATTTTCTGCTCCTGTTTTTTTTTTTCTCCCTTTATATCCTGAAGCTGAAATTGGGCTGGGCTACAAAAAAAATGCTCAGGTCTTTTTGCTGAGAATTCTAGCCTTATGAACAGAGGAAAGTCAGAGCAAAGGGCAACGGTGAGAGGGTTTAAGAGAAAGTCCTGGAAGTGAGTTGCATAAAACACCAAATGTCATTTTCCTAAGGAGTCACTCTGATTGCCCCATTGTCACTTTCACCCATTGCAAAGAGGTCAAAACTGCTGTCAGTGTTATCTCATGAACCAGAGCTGGCAAATGGAATTATTAAATCTCTTTGCTGAAGTAGATTCCTTCTTGCTGGGAAGACAGAGCTAAACACTCTCCTGGGAACAGCTGGAACCTTGGGTTGGCTGTCACGCCACATTGTCTCTTTGTCCCTTCCAGAGAAAACCGATTCCCAAATAAGGGCCAAACCTTCTCTCTTTAAGCTTCTCATTACAGACAGTACATGCATATTTATAGAAGTCTTTCGCATCCATGGGAAAGTGTACCTATTTCAAAAGATCTTCCTATATCCTATCTTATAGGCTGAAGAAGTGGGAAATCCAGTACATGGAGGTGTTCCAGATCTCTCCTTTTCTGATCCGGGCAGCGTTAGAAAGCAGGGTGGTAGGGTTTCATGTCAAGAGCTGTGGCTAGGGAGATGGCTAAGAGTGTAAGAGAACTTACAGCACAAGCCTGAGGACCTGAGCTCAATCCCCAGCACCCACATAAAAAGCAGAGTGTGGCTACACATGCCCGTGAAGCCAGTGCTAAGGGGGTTGCAGACAGAAGGCTGCAGGTTAGCCAATCTAACAAAAAAATGGTACAAAGTGTGGGTTCAGTGAGAGACCCTGTCTCAAAGAAATACGGCAGAAGAACAATAAAGACATCTTGTCTTCCTCTGTATGTGTGCACACATGAATCTGCACCTGCTCCATGTGTACACAGGTCATAGCAAAGAACCTGAGAGATGCAAAATTCAATAGGTAAATGAGGGTGGTGGAGGCAGTAGTTGTGTGTGTTACTTGCTTCCATTAGCTCTTTGGCTGATGCTGCAAGAGTCAAGTTGGTCAGACAGAAGGCACAGGCAGGGCCCAGAGAGTGTGGGGCTGTGCAGGGCCATGACCATTTTGAATATGACCCATCCACTCACTCACAAGTACCAGCCTTGAATTTCACATTGTTCAAATCACAAGACAGCATGCTAAGGTAGAAAACACCAGACTGAGCTACATAAGGAAGCACCCTTTCTTTGAAGATTTTGGGGAACAATCAGACCACCTGGCAATATCTGGATAGATCCCAAGCAGGCAGTGTGCCAGAGTACCGGCACTTGACTTCTGCCTTCATGGTACCAGCCACTGGGTCTGGTCCAGATTCCTGTCCTCTGTCCATCCACTCAGCCATCCATTCATCTGATTTTTATTATGTACTACCCTCAGGAGCTGTAGTGAGGTTTTAACAATTAACTCACAACCCTCATATCCACTTACTGTAGCTGGTCCTTTCTCCAGTATCATCTGCAGATGAGGGTACTCCATTCTCCCAGACAACTGCTATACCCAAAGTAAGAAGAATCAGTTTCTTATTAGCCATGGGACTCCTTCTCAGTGCTTCTAGAAGGAGTGCAGTTGCTTTTCAGATTAGATTTCCTTCTATTCTATAAGACTCTCTTTCTAAGAGCTAAGGGGATTGCTTCAGGACAGGATTTTATAGCAAGCCTTCTGACTTCCCAACATTTCTCCCCTGAGGTCAGTTGTGAAAAAAAAAATCCATTTTGGATTGTACCCTTTAGGCTTTGTCCTGGCCTGAGAATTTGCTGATATATATATATATATATATATATATATATATATATATATATATATATATATATATATATATATATAATTTTTCAATCATCCCTCACACATGTACAACCTTATAGGCAGACATTTACATTTTTTTTCTTGATTTCTGGCCAAAATACCTGAGTCTAATCAGAGATGACATGAAAGGAGATGGAGCTGATAGTTTGGGCTTCTCTGAATAATTCATGTGGTTTTTCTTTTCTCATTCATGTATTCATTCATTCATTCATTGGTTAATAAAGTCTTTTTAAGGCATGTGTATTTTCATGTGCAAATAAGTTACATGCTGCCTGTGGCCTCTGAGAGCTCAGGGTATTCTGGAAAAGACAATCATGATAAGATGATGAGATTTGCCTAAGGCTAGAGGCAGGAAGGAACACAGAGTGTTTTGAGATCAGAGAGTAGTTCAGAATTTCCAGGGAACAGGCCCAGCAATGTAAAGGCAAGAACCAGAAGGCAAGGACTCAGCTTCTATGCAACGGAGATTGGTGTCACCTCGAAACTACAGGGTGACTGGACACATTTCTATACAAATACCTCCAGCCAACCTTGGTGTTTTCTTGGTGGATCCTTAGTTACTGACCATGCTTCTACATCTCCCCACATAGAAAATAAAATCAGCTCTGTTGTGCTTTGAATGTGAAATGTCCCCCATAGGCTCAGGTGTTGGACACTTGGTCCCCAGCTGGTGGCACTACTTGGGAAGGTTGTGCAAACATTAGGAGGTGGAGCCTTGCTGAAGAAAGTGGGTCCCTGGAGGCAGGCCTTGAGGTTTTACAGCCTGGCCCCACTTCTTCTTTGTTCCCTGCTTCCTGACTGAATGCAATGTGACCAACCAGCCTCCCATGCCTTCCTCAACATAAGAAACTGTAAGTCAGAACAACCCTTTTTTTTCTTAAGCTATTTCATGTCAGGTATTTTATCACAGCAATAAGAAAGTAACTAATACAGACTGAAAGAGAAGTGTGTGTAATAGCTCATGCATATTGCCTATTTGGGTAAGAATGATAAGGTGTGGAAGAAAGGCACTAGAATATTCTATTACAGTGGCTAATCACCATTAGAATGCTGTGCTTTCCTCAGAGACAAGCAGAGTGTGCTGACGAATAGAGAGTCACTGGGAGAAACCCATCTATAAGACAACTGATTATTCACCATAAAGTTCATCAGTCCTACTATCCCCCAGAACAGTTTACTCTGCATGTACCAGCCACATGGCATTGTGCTGAAAATGTGGTCATAGCTTGGTGTGTAGCTTAGAGTTTTCCTCTTCCCGGAAGTCTTTATGTATACTTAGGCAGGTAAGCATGAGACTGTTCTCACCCATCTGTCACATTGGAGTATAATTACCAGAGCTTCTATGCCTTCGTCAATGATAAATTTATTCAGGACAGATTTTTGTCTTATGCTTCTGGATGTATGTCCCTAACCCATGGTACAGGTCCTGGCACACTGTATGTGGTCTATAACACTACACTAAACACAGATGCCTAAGGCTTGTCTCTCTCCTTTGACTAGTGGATGACTCACAGAATTGAGGAACAGTAATAGCCCAAGAGGAGAAAAGATCTCTGAAGCCCCAGGATCAGGGGTAAAGAACAGTTTCTGGAACCCCAAAATGAAGGCTGATTTTGGGGGCAGGCGTGATCCCATCAAAGCTCTAGCCATGGAGACTGGTGGTTCCCATGGCGAGCAGGCTTCCATCTATAGCTGAAAGACGTCAGCATGGCGTTGCTGCTGACCCCGTTAAGGTTTGCTGTGAGCACCACAAGGGGAACTGACCCCATTTCTACTGTGTTTCATGTCTTGCCAAGGAGCTGGGCACTTTAGGCTTCTCAGAAGCCCAACTGGAGTTGGAAATGGCATAGCAATAGCTTTCTCTGTGGAAAATCTAGGGCACATATTCACATCAGGAGAACAGACTGGAAGATGAAGTCTTAGGAATGAGGAAGGCTCCCAAGTCTGCATGGTTAGTAGCTCTTTATATGCAAGGATGCTGCTGGTCAGATACCATCTATGGCCCTACCCAGAGTAAGGTCAGCCAACTTTCTGAATATTGAACTTGGGGCTTTATATCCCTTCTATATACTTTGCTTTCAAAGCCATGTCAAGTTCATCCTCCCAGATATAGAAAAAAAATGCATCCCTTTCTTCCATGTGGTAATCCTTTCTTCCCGAACCCTAAATTTACAAGAAAGAAGAAAAGATCCTCCTCCAAACCAAAGGGGAAAAAACCCAACACATCTGACAGATAAAAAGTAAAACCCATATGATATTGAGTGTAGAAATAATATTATGTAGTTGATGACCTCTGAACCAATCTGAACTGATGCCAAAAGGTCATTGGAATATTTACTGAGGAAGTAAAACTATCCTTGATGGCAGAATGATGGGTAATTGTACAAGATTCTGGACACAAACTGATTGAGTTTGGAAGATAAATATTCCTTATTTAAATGTCAGAATATTCCATTTCTGTATAATGCTGAGAAGTCACAAAACTGAAATAAAAATAGGGCTAGGATTAAATGGATCCAGTTAGATGCAGAGACAAGCTGTCTTTGGCGTAACTTCTTCAGCTGCCACCTTCTCAGGGAGGTTTCTACTCTCCAGAAAGAACTCGAGGACTGCTGGGCTCACTGCTACTTGTTGCCACCTTCTTGGGGCATTGCAGATCCTATGACAAATTGTGGGAGCTGGCGTTGCAATGGAGAGTTGCACACTGCTCTTGGCAAAGTTGGATCACTCCATCAAACAGTGCGCATGTGCCCAATTTTCCATTAGGTGGTGGAGTTGGAGAGAAGCAATTCTCTGAAGCAAAAGTGAAGAAAACTTGCAGGAAGTCTATGAGATCCTGTCATTGAACAAGCACTTCTGGAGGCTACTTGGCCAGTCTGCTCACACAGATAGATGGTCAAGCTGATATGACTTAAAAGGCATATAAATTTGGAACATAAATGAATTCACACTAACGTTTTAACATTGCATATTCCATTCAGTGCCCTCAAAATCTTATGACTCATCCTTTAAGGGCATGAGGACTTTTTTTAATATCACAAAGGGGTCCTGTTGATTTAGAAGACTGCAGATGTAAGAAAAAAATGATAGCAATAATCCCCTATCCCATGCCAAGAAATATCTCCTTTCTTTTAGCAGATAAAATGACCTTACTACTTTTCAATTCCTTTTTCTATTGAAGTGTTGACAGCAAGCTCTCTGAGACTATAAAATCCATAAGCAAAATGGATCAATTCAAATTTATCTGTATTCCCTTCTGCCTAGGACAGTGGAAAGTTCTTAATGGAATTCGGGGCTTGGTTTTGGCATGAAGAAGAGGAACGAAAGGGAGGGGAAAGGAAGGAGTAATTGAAGGAGAGGAGAGAACAGTCAGAAAGGAAGAAATAGATCCTGAGTAGAAAGGACCCTCCCCCATATCTATAACCAGTGCCATCCACTCCTAATCCAGAAGGAAGGGTATTTCTTTGTATTGTGAATGGCAGAAGTGGTGAGAAAGGCTGGGCTCTGCCCCTTTGATGGAGGGGTTCCCCTGGTCTGCTATCCCTTATCCTATGTCTGAAGTATCAAACAAAGAGACAGGTGGGCAATCCCAAGGGATGAGGAAATTGCTAGACTCAGATTCCAATGCAGTATGTAGAGCCGACCTGACGGAAGTCCTATGGCCCCATCCTGCTGATCTGAGATCAAGTGATAAGAACAAAGATCATAAAGTAAATTAATGCCCCAGCCGAGGAAGAAATTTATATATCTAAACTGTTGGCTTTGATGCAACCACATAGACACTGGAGCACATAACACGAGTTCAATTTACCCAGCCCACTCCTCGGCCATGGGAGGCTGAGAAAAGGCACCATGACCATATGCATGCCTGCTGGGAACGTGAACTGGTGCATCTTCTGAAAACTGCTGAGAAGTATCTACCAAAGCCAATTATCTGCACACACACTATAACCCATCAACTCCCAAGCAAGCCAGTGTGTATGTGCCCTAGAAAGTGTTCAGGAATGTTCAGAGCAGGTAACAATGAGAAATGATGCTGATATGAACCAATAATAACACAGTTAAACAGATAATGGGAATTTTGTTCAACAGAATACCATATAATACTTGTCATGGTTTGATCCAGGTGTCCCCCACAAACAATTGAATGTGTTCTGATAGATCGATCCTCAGCTGATGGCAGTTTGGGTTTTACAACCTCGATGAAGCTGTGTTGTTGGGGGCAGGCTTATGGGGTTATAAGCCAGCTTCCCCTTGCCAGTGTTTGGCACACCTTCCTGCTGCTGTTTGCAGTGCTGTGGCAGAG